>SNQJ01S0111726.1:0-25707 GCA_010110895.2 Picea sitchensis | reverse complement strand
GGCACAAAACGAAGAAAATGATTCCTCTCTTATTATCATTGTTTCCCCTTCTTTTTCCTAATATGATTCCTCTGATATCATAGGAGACGTCTTTTCTTAACAACCTTCACCCACATTTCCAGACCCTAAGAGAAGTGATTTTGTGGTTGAGGTGGCACCAGCCTAGACCAACGAATTTTATGAAACCTTTTTCTTTAACTCTTTCATAGATAATTTTAGATCAAATTACATTACTACCTGGTCATATGCATGGCACGTCACACATTGTAAGGAACCCTGATATAATCTAGAACCTGACTATGTCGTCTACCCTTGTGTTCAATCAACATTTTGGTTGCCAACCCATCCTTGAGGTCTGTTTTGCTTAGAATCTGAATACTAGAATAGATATGTGAGTTCCAAAAGCTATAATTTGCTTCCATGAAATTTCCAATACATCTCCCAATGGCCCTAAAGACATCCTCAGATCAAAATTCTAATGGAAGACTAGGAAGTTTAACCCATACGGCTTGAATTGGCATCTTTTCAGTAATAGAGTCAAAGAAAGGACGTCGCTTTTTAAGTAAAAGATCCAAATTCCCCCATATCCATCTTTTGCTCAAGATATTCTATGCATCCATCTCCTCTTTCAACATAAACACCATCCAATCTTAGACCAAAATAGTTGGGAAGTTGGAACATACCGTAATATCGATGCCCACAATTCTTCAATCCATCCTTCAGTAGAGACCTTTGACACCTTACACCCATAAAATCTATCAGTCAAAGTTTGTTGAGCTAGCTTGATGGCCTACTGCATCTTCGCATATTCCCCTAGAACTAGTTTTACCTTTTGGATCCTCTACTTCATGCACTTTTGGCCTCTACTGCACTTTCCAGACTTCAACTCACCCTTTTCGTTCCCAACACATCCAATCTAAGACTCCCTTGCACCTTGTTTACCCTAGCTTTGTTAACTTCAATGTGTTGCATAGGGTCAAACCTTCAAGCTAAGTCTGGTGACTTACCAAACAAACAAATTCAGTTCAAAATTTACTAGCCCCCCTTCAACGCTAAACCACATACAAGTCTGCATATAGTTTTTCTAAAGGAGGAAGACAATGGATTTGTTTCTAGATCCCTTGAATGGTTAATGTGAAGCCTATCACTAGTCATGTTGTCCTGCCAAAGTACCTTGGAGTTAAGGGATCCATAGTGAGGACTAAAATTCTCCTTCAAAAAGCTTCCAATTAATGACCGCAACCTTGATCCACTCCTTTGGGAAAAGGGGCTTTTAAACATAAGTTTTATGCCAACACAAAACCCTCCTTGTAACCCTTACCCTCAAGTTATTATGAAGGAGAAAGTGAATGTAGTAAAAATGTGCTTCTTCTCTAGCAAATCTTCAGAATAACTAATCATCTCCTCATCCATGCTTCATATTTGCAAAAACCCTAGTGTGGCACCATCCCCCTCCTTTATGCATCAATCAATATTTAACTTATCTTTGAGCTCTTTAATTTTGTTTATCATTTTCAAGATTTCCAAGTTCTAGATCTTATGTTCTTGAACACCTTTCACTTTTTAGGAATTGTTTTCCATTTATTATAGTTTATTTTCTATTATGTGCAATTTTTTTTTCCAAAGTTGTCATTTTGTGTTCTATTTGGTTGTAGATCTTATCTTAAATGTTGAGAAGTTAAGATTAAGTATATTTAAGCATATTTTTTTATATCCAATAGGAATTTAACTTCCCTCCTTTCTTTCTTTTATCTAGGATTTCCATATGTTCATAAAAAGATTAATTTGTTAGGCTTCCCTAATTTATAGAGACTAATAATTTTAATTTTAATACTAAAAATGAGTGATGTGTTATACATTATTGTAAGTAAATACTAAATAATATTTAATGCTAACTTAATATTAACTTTGTTGGCCATCCCAATTAATTTATCTAATTTAATATTTAATGCTTGTATCGCTTAATTTATCTAACTTAATATTTAATGCTAATTTAATATTAACTTTTGTTGGATGGACTGGATTGCTTGTATCGCTTCACGAGGTTCCACGAGGCTACAGTACATGGATTAGGTCAATGGCAGAATATATTCAATACGGAATAAACATATGTGCGTCTCCATGTCTCGCCCAGGTCACTTTTGCGTGTTGCACGGTCAGATTGTTGCAGAGCTTCACATACATTGTTTGGCAAGTTTGAACAGACAGTCTGCCATGGAATCTGATCTCTTTCTAGAAAGAACAATTATTCATGTGCAGATTGTCAACGAGCATTTAAATTTAACAGTTGTATGCATTTACTTTTATCAATTATTAATGTTATTAATGTGGACATTGTCAACAAGTGTTAAAGTTGGACAGTTACATGCATTGATTTTGTAGTTTTGCCAACATCAGAAAGGAAGTACATAGAGTTTTTCACTGTGTTGGAATTTCAAAACAAATATGATAAAAATTCTCACCAGAGTTAGGAATTTCAAAACAAATAGGATACAAATTACAGTGAACCAATAATTAATTAACATAGATTCATAATTTTTAAATAGGATACAAATTACAGTGAACCAATAATTAATTAACATAGATTCATAATTTTTAAACAAACAGTATGAAAATACAGTGAACCAATAATAAACTAATATATTAATCAATAATTAACTAACATATATTTATAATGTTGACTGTTTAATATATAGTAGAGTATTTTTTTATCAGAGTAGGTAAAGTTCTAAAATATATGAAACTTTCATAGTACTAAACTTAAACTACCCCTGAAAATCTAACCTGATTTGGATCGCCATTTCATTTTTTTAACTAAAAGCAGATCTGTTTGCTCCCAAATTACTTTACTTTTTTTTAATCAAACTTAATTCGATCTTTTCTACATGCATCACCTTATTAATAAAAGTGGACCCCATATAACAGCAGTCCCGAGCAAAACCCTAACATCTAGGATTAGCGACAAAGGTTTTACATAAAATTGATGATAAGTGGGTTCGGGTCCCACCTATTGAATGTTGGTTCCTCAATAAGTGGGCCGAGGTCCCATCCATCGTTATCATGTTTTTTGGGTTGTTTCTCCAAGGATATGCCTAGCTTTAGCGGGGGTGTTTCTCCATAACTATGATGCTCCCTACTTAAGTGGAACACAATTTCAAGTGGGGATGCTCCCTAGTTAACTGGAACACAACTCTAAGTGGGGCCTCCTCGATTCATTGTGCATGGAGCGACCCCCAAGACTTCAACAACCTCAACCTCTTTAGATGTGTTAGTTGGAGGTTTATCTTACCAACTTGCACTTACATTTATAAGTGGAGGTTGACACAAATTACAAATGAAGTAAATTTGCAAAAATGAACATTCTTAAAAATATATTTATTTTCTTTTTAGAGGAGAAAGAGCATTTTACGTTCACGAGGTCAAAAATAGTTTATGGGACAGATTGTTTTTCCATCTCTGCTTTTGTATTCGCCATTTTCCCTGAAGTTTCATAATAACTGCCCCAAAATTTCTCTTGACAAACTCTTTCAACAATAGATTATCCAAGAACTAGTCAATGTATCAATACCTCGCATAATTTTCCCTCGTCTCTTTGAAGGCCTCTACATTCCTAAAATGAAAATGTTTTTTGTTTCCACTTTTTTCGGAAGAGCACAAAATACATATTCTCTCCTCCCACATTTCTTTTGGTCTTTTCCACGAAGTTGATGAGAATTAGTCATTAATTGAGCAATAAGAATTTTAGATCTCCAAGAAATATCAGTCCCTATGTACTTTGTTGATGGTTATGAGTGGGGTTAAACTCTTCAATGTAGTAATTTTTCTTTCTCCCTAGCCTCCTTCTCCCAAGTACATTTGTGGAACTTATCCATAACAAAGTGTTTATCTCTTTATTGTTTGTAGGACACATGCTCAAGCAAATGCCCATTTACTAAACCATTTGTTATTTTTCCGTATCCATGTCTTCTTTTATTTTGCCCAACTGGCCACTTGCTAAACATAACCTTAGGCCATCTACCCTCTCCATTTGCTCAAGTTTTTTCAAATACCTTATGACTCGCACATGCTAAATTGCTTCCAATATGAGTAACCTTTGTTTCATCACCTTAATGTGATAGCATAAGGAACTGCACTTTAATTTTGAATTTGTTTGTAATCAACGCTTCTGAATTTTCTCAATTTGTTTCCACTACATCTTGGTTGTGTTGTTGGCCCATAGTTCACAACTGTAGAGAATCACCGAAATCACTAGAAGCCCAAAAAAGAGTTAGAGTGGTTTTCAAGTCCCACAACTCTGCCTCTCTACACATGTTTTGAAAAGCATAAAATGCTTTCCAACCCCTAAAATTTTTTCTTTCTACAACCATCCTAACTTAAATTTATGTTGAAGTCAATCCCGAGATATTTGTAGTCTGCAACTTCTTCCAGAATTTTTTCTTCAAAGTAGAACTTATACTGGTTATGCTTTCTTTTGTTAAATAAAAACCACTACTTTCGTTTTTACTAATATTGACTTGCATCCCCACCCTTCTACAAAAATGCTCATGGGAACATAAGTGCTCTTGCAAACCAAGAGTTGATTTAGTAATCAATATAAGGTCATCTACATACAAAAGAAGCCTTATAACGAACTTCCCCAAATGGATATTGTCACCCTTGAATTTAGCCACTCTTCAAGCCTATCAATATATAACCCAAAAGGGGTAGGAGACAATGGGCAACCTTGCGACTGAGTATCGCTTCTAAAACTTTCAAAGATGCCTGTTGAAGTTCCATTTGATCACCATATAGCCTATGCACAAATGGGCTTCCTCAAATGCATGGGAACCTGTTCCTCCATTCTGCCCCAAAGTTTATCCCTAGGAACCGTGTCAAAGGCTTTTTTCAAATCAACAAAGCAACAAAAAAACTTCCTCTTCCTTTTTTTCCCAAACTTTTCAATGATGTGCCTTAAAATTATGCAATGATCAACTATGGAATGTTTATGTCTAAAACCCGCTTATTCCTTTGTAGCATCTATTTATCTCTCTTTCCCACTCTGCTTGATTTTATTTTCTAACATGCTTCCAAATAACTTTGTAAACAAGGGGTTTATCATTATGGTTCTATAAATGGAGGGATTATTGATGCTACCACTCTGAAAAGAGGTATTGCCATACTAGTTGTCCAACCTGTGGGGAACCCCTGCTGTATAATGTTGTTGAAAATTTTTGTGAAGTGAGGTGAAAGAATTTTTAAGCCCACTTTAGATACTCTACCGAGTTCATCTAAGTCTTTGCTTTTCCAAAGGTCTAACCTCTTGATACCCATCTCTACCTCTGGCACCGTGAAGAGTTTTGTATCTATGTGTTGACCAAGGGGATGGAGGGTCAACTTTGGGATCCTTCTCATAAAGTTGTCTTGCATACTAGAACCATTTAGAAGCTGTAATTTTTTTTTCAGTTTGCACCTTTTTCGGTTGGAGCTCCTTCCAGAATATTTTGGGGTTAGTTTTCCCAAGGAATATTAGTTCTTCTCTCATCGAAACCATGAAATCAACATTTTTCTTTCTTACTATTTGCTTGTAATCTTTGAGCTTTATGTTATCCTTGTCTCATTCCTTCCACCTTCTCCTTGCCTTTTGCATTCCCTCATCAAACCAAGCATTAATCGGAAAACAATTTGTTTCAAACTTCTTAATTTTTACTATTTTGCACTCAACAAGTGCGCTTCGAATTAAATGTGTTAATCCGTGACTATGAAGGCCATGAAATGAGATTTCCTCCTTCTTGAAGAGCCTCTCTAATGTGTTTTTGAAGGTATTACAAAATTTCTAGAGTCAGAATTTAGATTTATTTTTATTCTCACTGAGAACAATGAGATATATTTTCCACACTGACATTGCAAGTGAAATTACTGCACTTTTCCCATCTAGTCATACCACTACAAATGACCTAAATCAAAAGCCCCACATAGTGTGAGAAATTGTTCTCCAAAGAGATTGTAGACTTTATCCTCTGAAATTCGTTCCAACTGATGATTACTCTCTCCTTATGTAAGTAAAGATAGGGTCACTCATATTCTTTGGTAAATTTCCAAAAAATGCTAGCTTGTTCACCTACAATTCTAACATTGAAATCCCCCACTAAAAGGACTTCACCTAGCTGAGAAAATATTGTAACATCTCGCTTTAGGGCCTAGCGATCTTTGTGGTCGCCCTCTACTTCTTTGTAGATTTTGAACTTCATGCAAAATAGCATGTCAGAATTCTCGATGTATCTAATTTTCTGATATTTGCCGCATAAATTGTTTATTTGGGTCTTCTTTTTCTAATGAATGAAATGACCTTCTTTTCTTACTACTGCTCAATATACTCTTGCCCTTTTCCATTCCATGTTTCCTTGTTCCATTAATCAAAGTATCTCCATTCTTCAAACAAAGGGTGTCTTCGTAACCCTTCATGCTAATGTGCTCTATGAAGGGTGCAAATTATGTCTCTATCTTCTACTATAGGCCCTAACCCAGGTCCTCTTCTCCATGGGTAACCCCTGCAGTCCCAACAAACTAATCTTAAGGAAACCTAGGTATGACTTGATTTCTATTTGTTTTGACATGCAAGACTCGCAGTTGAGTCTTTGTCCCTACTTCCCCATACTGACCTTGCTTCCTCATTTCTTGCTGAGGAGTTTGCTGCGTCTTCTTTGTTATTTTTTTGCTGCCTTGTTTTGGAAGGAGTTCCAAATTGCGCTATCACAACTTACCTTTATAAATCCATGTTCTTTTTCCCTCATCTCTTGCTTCCCTAACTTTTGTCATTTTGTCCCTCCTTTCCTATTGTTGTCTTACAGTTAAGTATTCTTCTAGAGAAAACCGAGAACCCCTCAAGAATTGCTCCCTGCTTAGAATGATATCTTTATCACTCAAGTTGGGCATGATGACTTTTATGGGCATGGTTGTTAAGACATGAAATTTCACACCTAGGTACCTCACCATAACTGTCGTAAAGTGCCTGGGAGCAGGTCATACACTTGGACACCATGGAATAACCTATGTCACAAACACTAGTCAATGTGGAGGAGATATATATTACATGAAGGCGTAATACTATGCACACATGAATTATTATTAATATTCATGGAAAAGAAAGGATTAAGTGTGAGAACTGGGCACACATGAATTATTATTAATATTCATGAAAAAGAAAATATTTAAGTGTGAGGATCCACCTCACACTTAGTTTCCATATTTTTAGGGAAGGTGTGGAGGATCTCATTGATGGTTAAAATATTTCTCCTTAAAATCCTTAAGAGATATTTCCTCCCAAAACTCTTTAAGAGATATTTTCTCCCCTAAATATATTAGAGATCCCTTCTTTAGTGGATCTTAATGGGAGATCTTCTCCATGGTGGTTAAACCTCCAAATCCTATATAATGAGGGGGGTTTCATGGAGGAGGGGAATGGAGATTGAAAATTATACCAAATTTATGATCTCATGAGTGGTATATCATTTGGAGCATCAACATTATGAGTGTGGACTGTTTTGCATAAGGGTTTCCACAAGGGAACTTGATGAAGCCGTACGGTGACTCACAATTTATGGTTGTAAGTTTCTTCATTGTTGTTCTTTAATATAATATTTTTGGTCTGTTTCTTTCAATTCGTTTGATCTCACATGAATTTGTCTCTAATAGATAGATCTATTTCAGCTAATCCTCGTGAGTAGTGGAAGTTGTTTGTACTTTGTTTTGTCTACATGGTTTATCGAGAGCATAAGATTGAGCCAACTCCTGGATCAAGGTGGATGTGACCCCAGAAATGTACTTCTTCTCCTTCATCTTCCCACACACAATTTATTCATATCTAAAGGGGAAGCTCTGTCCACGATAAGCATCTTTATTCCTTTAAGAGTTAAGAGTCTATCTCTAAGAGGTGATCTACCCACCCCAGGATTTTCCTCTCAACACGACCAGGATCTAATCGGGGAAGGAATCCCATTGTCTCTTCCCTTGGCTTTTCTTCCCCATTTTACTCACCTTTCATATCACTTTTGTTTGTTTAAGTGATCCATTAGCCTTCCCATCTTCACCACCTTTTCACCAATTTTTATGCATTCCAGGTGAATGTTTTTGCAATTTTGGCTCTTTTCCTCGAAAGCTTTGGGAAGCCCTCGAGCCCCCTCAGCTCTGATATCGAGCCATTGTTCCTCATAGTCTTGTGACAGAGCTGCTTATAACACCTCATTGTGGTAACCCTTTGGGGAGCAAGGTTCACCTCCCCCTGGGTTTTTCCTCAGCCTTTTCCTTACTAGTTTTGCAACCCGCCATGAAAATATTTACACCTGCAGATTTGTGAATGGTTTGTAGTTTTTGATTTTTTTTGATGCTTATCACTCCCTCTTGTCTTGATTGAAGCTTGAAACCCTTTTTAGAAATGTGAAAATAGCTTTCTCTAGCTGCTTGTCTTTATTCGAATTTGAGCATTTCTCTCTTTCTCCCTGCCTCTTTGGATTCTTCTATGAATTTAATTGCACTCCTTGGATGCTTGTTTGTTTTAGGATCCTTGAATGAGTTATTGTTAGACCCTCAAGTTTTTTTTTTTCTTTCAGTTCTCACTCCCTTGAGTGTGTGCTTTGTTTGTAGTCTTTTTCTTCATGTCTTTTGCATGAAAGTAATGGAGCATTGAAGGTTTTGTGTTTACTTTATGTATACATCATAATCAAAAACAAAGAACATATATGCATTCTCGATTTTAGGTAGTGAAACCATTTGCATTTGAAGTAGCGAATTGCATTGCTGTGCATTTTGGGGTATCAGGCATCTAAAATGATGAATGTTGTCTCCTTCTCGTAGTATAGTTTTCATCGAATGAAAAAGATTGTATATTCATCCCTTTGCATAAATTTAGAGTCGATCAAAACACCATATTATCCACTCCATATTCCTTTTTGAGTAAACAACATCCATTAAAATCTATGCTTAACTAAAATTTATCAGGCTTTTTTACATCTTTGCTAGAAAACCTACATTATTTAAGGTGTAGGGCTTTGAATAGGTTGAAAGGATAAATTTACAAAGCTATCAAACGAACTTAGTATTTTGTGGTAGGGAGAGTGAACCAATTCTCAGATAGGCTTTCCGGGATCCTCTCACATAGGGTTACTTACTCCAGGTCACATTCGAAAGTAATTACGGAGATTATCCCTCGCTGGTTCAACTGCTTGTAGTGGCTTAATCATATATTGGGGGTCACTTGAAGGTATACCTAATGATTATGTGTAGGAGCCTCGTTGATTTTGGACTCTTGTGATCCTACCCATACGCTCCAATTGATCAAGTTGATTGTACTTCATGTAATACCTACGCACTGGTGACCCATAGCCATAATCTTTAGGGTCCCACACAAGGTGATGGTGAAGGGAAGTCTCACTGCAACTGGAATAGACATTAATCAAACTCAATGATCTCGAGGGTAAATCCACATTTACTGTATGGAAGCTTGCACCAAGACATAAGTCCGCTAAGCAAGTCGCCAACATAATTGATCCACCTGCTTCTATCCCCTTCTTCTTATTTTGATCTCACGACGCTGGATTTCATCACCAACTAGTGGTTTCATCGTGGAAGGTTTTGTTTGATTGATTGCTTCTAATATTCATAGCGTGTGTTGTTTTTTTACTTAGTGGACCTTAGGTCGAGTCAGTGTTAATGGAATCCAATCCCGAGAGTACCAATGGAGGAACCTCTTCTCCCCGGGGAACCTATACCTTCCTTCGCTTTGGAAACTTTGGTCCTCAGATTAAGCCGCCACCTGCCTTCCGTGACTCGCCATCCGATACCAATTTGGTTGTTCCCTCTAATTCCTGGATCTCAATCCCTCCCACGCAATGTTTCAACTGTAGCTAACACTTTAGATGTCATTACACCACCTATTATAACCTCATGTCGATTCTTTTTGCCTTCTTCGCCCGTTAAGTCTCCTTCAATTCCTCCTTCTTTGCCTAGTGAAAGCTCTAAAGCAAGTAGCCAGTTGACTTAAGAAGAAGAAATGTAAAGAGAAGAAGAAGAAAAAGTCCTGAAAAGGACCAAGGCCCCAACAACATTTGATGTTGTTGGGGGCTTTGTCCTTTTTGGGAGTGTTGATGAGGTCAACAAGATTAAATGAAGAATTAAACCCAAATTCCCTTCTAAGGCCTTGTAAGGGTGACCACTTTTGAGGGATTTCCCTGGTATTCACAAGGTCTTATAAATGTGGTATTCCATGTCATTGGCCTCTGCTGGACATGCCAATGATACCTCATCAACTAGTGACATCAAGGTTGGTAATAAGAAGACAATTAGCTGGTGTTTCTTGTATGTTGGGTGGCAGATCACATTTCACCTTTGTCCTCACATGGATGTGAGGTTTTTCTTTGGAAAAACTTCAACTTCCAAAAGGTTATCATAAGCTTCCCCCAACCCATCAAGTATTGATGAACCTGGTCAACTGATTCCCATCCCCACAAATCCTATTGATCGTGTGGTCAATCTAGCTCTCCTCGATTGAACTACAAAACCAAGTAGTTGATCCGGGCCCATCATCGATCAGCCCCACACTTCATCAAAATAGTGTAACCCAAATAGTCGATCCATTTTCATCCTATTGATCACACTGCTAGAGTGACTCCCAAAGAGGTCGCATTCATTTCACTCAGGACCACGCCTCCCTTTGAGAATGAAACCAAAGTGGTTTCCATCCGGGTTCTCACATCTGCTGATCCCACTCCTCCTTGACAGTGCTAAAGTGGTTGATCCAAATTCTTCCTGGCCGGGCCCCAATTTTCATCCATTAAGGAGTGACAAAGTAGTTGATCTAGTCCCTTCCTTGGCCATTCCCACCCTTCATCCGAAGAGCACCAAAGCGGTCGATCTAGTCCCTTCTGTCACCCACCTTCATCCTAAGAGTGCCAAAGTGGTTGATCCGATTCCATCATCATACAATCCCACTCTTCCTTTGAAGAGTGTTGAAGGCACAATCCTAATTCAATCATCTACTGATCCTACTCTCTAGAGAGTAAACCCGGAGCATTGTCCATGCTTTTTCTCAAGGATAGACTCACTGTATGTCTGGGCATTCCTCCTTTCTCCCGTGAAACCCTCCACCAATGAGGCCATCCTTTTATTAGTGCTAATCCACCTCAGATTCTCTCACATTTCTTTCCAAATTACAATACAAGTTTGTGGTCTAGACATTTCAAACGTTGATAGATGAAGGTGCGCCCATATGGTATTTTGTCTTCTTTTGCTTGGTACACTTTGGGTTGCCCATACTACATACGAACTGCTAGCTTTTTACCGTAAGAATCCAGTCAACCTTTTAGTGACTCTCCTCGCCTAACTTCGAGGAAAAACCCACTTTTATTGATGTCATGTAGTCCGGTATCTCTTTAGATTTCGCTAATTCTTTACGGATTATGTCTATTCCATGAAAGCTATTGTGGTCCACTCTTTCCATGTGATATATTTCCCACGATGGACGAGTTGTATCTTATTAATCAACTTTCTCATTCATCGGTTCAATGTAGATTACTCTCCTAAATGGTTCTTATATGTGCATAAGATCACTTCCTTACCCACATGTCAATTATGTGGTGTTGTCTCCAATGACTTCAACTCCTGATGATTAAGATCCGATAGTTGACATGGTAACCTCTTCAGTAGGGCTATTGAGCCTCGACTCCTTACTCCCATCGCCATAATTTGACATGTTTTTCTTCCCGAGTGATTATCTTCCATTCAAAGAAGATCTCTTCGAAGCCATGACCAAGTTTTATCCCTTTGATTACGGACCCTTCCAGAGCATTATCCCTTGGAAGCCATGATCATGAAGGCTAGTTTCACAAGCATAGTTTCCTCTTTCCTCCAGGGCAATTCCTAAAATGAAACAGAGGCTTTGAAAGCATAGTTCTTTCCGTGTCAAGCTCATAAAAATGAAACAAATTCTCTTTGAACCTTCTTTTCATCCACCTTCTCCTTTTTCTCATCCACACGAGAAATTGGTGACGACCTCAAAACCGATGAATGAATCGAAGCTTGGAAGGAATGTCTCCAACCTTTGATGATCATTCGAGTTAAGCCCTCTAGCTTTTCAAGATGGGGCAATACCGAAGCCATCTTCGTTCTTTCTCGTACTCGTTAAATACATGAGAATGCATCCTGGTAAACTTTATCTCTTTTTCGAATTGTATGATACACGGTAAAAGGGACCCCCGAGTCTCCTTTAAGCTCTTTTCACTCTCTAAACATGAAAATATTACGAAAGGATCTTGCTTTCCTTTCCCACTTTTTAAAGGTTTGAAAGGGCATCTTTGAGTGATAATTTATCTCTTTTGGCCTTGCAAGACTAACATTACTAAAATGACAAATAGAGTCATCTTTAAGTTCTTTTCTTTAATTTCTTAAACATGAAAAGATTACCGAGAAACCTTGTTCTCTTCACACTCGTAAAAGTATTTGAAAAAGACATCTCATGAGCAATAGTTTCATTCCTTTTCGGCCTCATCGACTACTCTACTAAAAGGAACTGAGAGAGTTTCTCTTTAAGTGTTTTTCCGCATTCTATAATCATGAAAACCTTCAAGTTTTCTGTCTTGGACTCAAGTAAAGAAATATCTATTGTGCCCATATGGGATCAACCTTTACTTCTTCCGCATTGCTAAATAAAGGAAGAGAACCACTGTGGCAGGAAGAGTATTGAGCATGCTATCTCTCCCAGCTCATGCTAAATGCCAAAAGAGGTACTCTAATTTATCCGGATGGGGGTAACCGAAGAAGCGTCAAAATGCTTTTGAGAACATCAACAAGTAACTCTTATGGTCGCCTCTGAACACATAATTGCCTTTTGCACGCATTTTAATACACTGAACCTATGCATTAAGCCAATCCTTTGAGTTTCCTTTTACTCCTTTATCCTGGAATGTAAGTCATAGCATACACTGCATCATCAAGATTTGGTCCATAGTTCGTTTCTCATATCAGTGTCTCAATGTTCAAGGGAAGTATCTGCCGAGAGTCATCCATCACAAATATATTGTTTCAATACCTATGTCGCCCATGTTCTTTTGATCCACCAATTACATCTATATGTCGGGCTTAAGGTCGTTGGATGGGGATAAGCATCAAGGCCCTCCCCGTGATGTTCTTCCCTGCTGACCTCAACACATTATCCAGGATTAGACCTAGAAACCAGCTAGTTCATTGGGATCTACATGCCTTAATGGTAGGCCTCCTCGCATATGACAGTGGTTTTACATAATTGACCCCTGATCGATTTATTCCATGGATGTTCGACTTTAGATAATCCATTCACATTCATTGAAATGTACTAGAGTACCTTTGAGACCATTGACATCAATGGTGATCTCCCTCGCTTGTTAACGGCTTATATCAATGGACCGGTAATCAAGTGGTTTCACATGTTCTATATAAGGACATCTATCTACATGGTTAGATTCATACTACATCTGGATTAAAGAGCAAGACTCCCTGGGTTGAGTGATTACTCTGATATGTACTTTTCCCATGTTGCAACGGAGTTTCTCTTGAACCATGACATATAATTGCCACATAGATCCACTTTGTATTTGTTGTGTCTATGTCTTGTCATCTCAGATCCACTGTGTATTCTTCATATTACTACTACCCGTGTCATGAGATATAGATCCACGTAGCATTTTCGCTATACCTTTTATTCAATATGATTATGGATCCGTAGAGTATTTTATGGTGGCCATATCTTGTAAGTCTTGATCACTCAAGTTGTTGTGGTATGCCCACTTTGGTTTGAAACATGTCATAATATTTGTCGCATGTTTGTGTGTGCTCTACCAGGTTCTCCGATTCTACACCCTTGCTTTGAAGATTTTTAAAGTGTTTCGACCATCATTCTCTTTTCTAACCTCACACTTTGTGGGCATTTCGTTGTTACACATTAAATTTGCACACTTAGGTACCTCGCTCTAAGTGTCATAAAGTGTCGATACACTGACACCATGGAATAACCTATGTCACAATCCTTAGTCAATGTGGGAGGAGGGATATATTACATGAAGGCAAGAATACTAAGTACACATGAATTATTATTAATATTCATGGAAAAGAAATGGATTAAGTGTGAGAATACATGAATTATTATTAATATTCATGATTGTTAAGGATGATTTTAGGGGGATAAATTTTCCCATGAGCTAATTTTCCATGGTTTTTCCAAAATGAGATTCGCTATTTTAAAAATGATTCACACTAAATTTATGATAAAAATTATTATAATCTTTAAAAATAGCTAAAATTTTATAAAAAACTATATAAAATATTCTAGAAATTTGAATATTTTACAAAATATCGAAACATTTATAGTTGACATATGAAGGATTAGTAAGATTCTCATGTTTCACATTTTAAAATAACAATTTCCATCCCAAAATCATCCTGTTCACGAAAAAAGCAGTATCAAGGTGAGATCCACCTTCAATATGGTTTCCCAGTTTTTTAGTGTGAGGGATCCTCATACGGCCGAAATATTTCCTCCCGCTAAGCATATTTCCTCCCAAAATTCTGCTTCCCAAATATCTTGTGAGATCCCTTTCAGCGAGATCTTCCACGGCGGTTAAACCCTCAAATCCCATATAATGAGGCTTCATGGCAGGGAAATGGAGACAGATCATACCATCCCAGAGTCTTCATGAAGCGGTAAGGTCATTTACATCGCAACACCGCCGACGTTTAAAGGGTTTGGACAGCAACCTCTGATGACCACATCTGCGAGCCGTGTTTTCATTGTTACTCATTACACATGTTTGGCTAATTGCAAGTTTGATTCACAATTGTTTCATTGATAGTTTACTGAAGTTAATATCATATAGGAGTACTTTTGTTTGTTCATTTAGGTTAGTTTGGGGAGCGCAGATTTATTTCACCCTCGTCGCGCGGTGGACAAACAATGGTGTGTACTTTCTTTTCCTCTTCACACAATAGTTTATCTAGACGTGAAGTCGCTATTCATTCATATATCTTCGTCTTACATTTCAAGAGGAGATCTATTTCAGCCTTCACAGGGAGATTTCCTTCAAATGTAAAGTACGATCCAAACCCATCCCTGAGTCACCAATTTATGTTGAAGGAAAATCTCCCCGTGGGATAGGTAGATCTCCTCTTGAGAGCTAGAGTCTTAACTCTTAAGACAAAAGATGTTTATCGTGGACAATCAATTTTAGATTTAGATAAACTAATGTGTGAAGAGGAAGGAGGTGTCAGTACTCTTTACCGATGTTCACCTCGCATCTCGAAAGGAGCTTCCACCCAGCCTTCCTCGATAAGCCCTGGTGAGACAAACAAAAGTACAAACAACTTCCTACTCTACTCAGAGATTAGTTCAAAGTAGATCTATCTATTAGAGACCTAATTCATGTGAGATCAAACACAGTAATTGAAAGAAACAAAGCAAGCATTGTTAGAATAAAAAAAGTGAAGCAAAACTTACAACCATGTGGGATGGAAAAGAATCCCACTGCCCTTGTCCAAACCTCCTTTCTTAAATATTCCACACACGTAATGTTGATGTTCCAAATGATATACCACTCATGAGATCATAAGTTTGGTATAATTTTCAATCTCCATCCCCCTCCATGGAAATCCTTCATTATATAGTATTTGGAGGTTTAACCACCATGGAGAGATCTCTCATCAAATCCACTAAGAAAAGGACTTGTATATTTCAGAGAAAAATATCTCTTAAGGATTTTGGGGAGGAAATATCTCTTTAAGGATTTTGAAGGAGGAAATATTTTGGACCATCCATGATCCTCCACCTTCCCTAAAATAGGAGAAACCAAATGTGAGGTGGATCCTCACAATTAATTACTTTCTTTTCCATGAATATTAATAATAATTCATGTGTGTACTTTGATTCTCACACTTAATCCATTTCCTTTTTCCATGAATATTAATAATAATTCATGTACTTGGTATTTCTGCCTTCATGTAATATATACCTCTTCCACATTGACTAGGGATTGTGACATAGGTTATTCCATGGTGTCATATGTATGCGACACTTATACACCCTAGTAACCAGGTACCTAGGTGTGCAAATTTACGTGTAAATAATAGCTCTCTCACCATTAGGGCTTACCTACTCTCCATGCTTGACATATTTGTTCTTGTCATTGGAGCTTGTCTTTCAAGAGTCTCTTGCAAGGTCAAGAGTACATCTTATTTTCCTATAATCTTCACCCCTTATTAATTAATTATGTTTATCCTGCCTTTCCTTGCTTTCTCTATCTTGCATGGTGTCAACCTGAATGTTTCTTTCCCCTTCCCTCTTAGAAGAATTAATAACTTGATCCCATGTTTTGGAGAGTTTTGCAGAATCTCCTTTCCTCTTCTCTTGATGTCTCTTCATTGTTGTCTATTTGGGTAACTACTTTCCCTTTATCCTCAGATGGCTTCGCATTCATCACCCCTGTATTCTCCACTGCAATTTTCTTCATGTTTTGCACTTGTGCTTTCATGCGTTGCCATTCTATTTTTCCCATTTGGAGAGCTTCCTATAGCAATGATACTTTCTCCTTTAGAACTTTGTTTCTTTCTCATAAAGCCCCGGTTTTCATTGTTATTTTCTATGGATTGTACAATCTCTTTCCAGCTCTTCAGCTTCTACTACTTCCAACCTCTCTTTTACCTTTAACATTTCTTTCACATAAAGATCAGATGACCAAGTGAGAGGTGTGGATGTGGGACTATATAAGGCATAATCATCAATGACTTTTCATTTTCCTTTGGACTTGTTGCCACATGCTCGCAAAGAGGACTTGTTTGAATGTTATTTCTTGTGAAGAACCCAAGTACTTTCCCTTTGAGACCTTTTTTTCCTTGTTTTCTCCCATTTTAGACGAGCTAGTCTCCGTTTTAAAATGCCTCGATACTATTTGGCATTAACCCAAACCCACTTCCCAGTTTTGGCTGATGAGGCAATTTTCACTTGCCCTGTATCATTTGTTTCCACGGGTTCTAAAGTTTCTTATCCCATTGTCATGATGATATTAAGTGAAATCAAAGTCTCTGCCCAAAACTGACCCGATGTTTTATGCTTAACCCTTCAATATTTGTTGGTCTGACCACTAAAAACATGCTTCTCTTCCCACTGTCCCTGTCCTCTGTCAGACCACTGTCTATGTCCTCTGTTAGCCCACTGTCCCTGCCTACTATCCCTGCCCACTGTCCTTGTCCCTTGTTGCTCTGCCCTATGTTCCTGTCCTATGTTAGACCATTGTCCTTGTCCTTTGTTAGCCCACTGTCCCTGTCCCACTGTCCCTCAAGATCAACCCCTTCAAGGTGGAGTTTGATCACATCACCGACAATCAGAGCCCATCGGAGCCCATAGATGTGGATGTTATATATTTTATCTATTAATGTGGCCTCTGAGTTTCCTCGACTCGACTTGTATACGAAGTTCCTCATGCAATCACTCGGGCTCTGGTTCAGGAGTTTTAACAAACACTTGGCATGCATCCGATTTTGAATCTGTTGAATCCAATGCTCGTTTCTATCACAAAAAAATAATCGACTTGATGTGATGTCAGCTCTGACCATTTCAATGTGACCATTGCTTTCTTTTGTTTCTGTTGGCAGTCCAGCTACAGAAGTTGTGACAAGTATCTCTAGCACAACACCATCCTTCCTCGAGATTCACAGCCACATCCCTACGTAAACTTAGTACTTGCAAGTTTCTGCAAAAGCAAGAGCCCTATTCTAACGAGCTCCCATGTTACATGAAACTCCATGGGAGATTGTCACAAATAAGGGTAGACTTATGGGTGATGGAGAGAGTTACACATTGGAAACACAAGTTTGATGCATCATTTTCAAGTTTACTTAACAAAAGGACAAAACCAAAATAGGGGCTTGGTTGTTTCATCCTTATTAAAAGAGGATATTTGGGTTGGGAAACTCATAGGCACTTTAGGTGCTAGATTAGAGGAATGTTGCTTAGAATTATTGACCAAGGAAAGATGGATTTCATAAGTTCAATATAAGGCTACCACACACAATGACACTGAAACAAGCATTTGAATTTCATAAACAAAACTCTCCATAGTTTATTTAACTACACATTTAACATTGGTCTGGAAATCAACCAATGGTAATGATCATTTGACTTGTATTTCTTAAATTCCTCGGTGTAATTCTACTTAAAGTCCTTCCACCATGCAAATAATGAGGGAAACCCCATCTTTAAAAAAATATTATATTGTTATACTTGTATTTGCCACCATAGGTTTTGAAATGTTGCTATGAGATGTTATGAGGCTAAAATTACATAATTGAGCAAAAACAATTCATCATTGGTTGAAAGAAGCTTATAATTGAATATGGAACTTGAGCAAAAAGCTCATAATGGGTTGGCAAAAGTTTATAAACAAGCATAGAACTTGTGCATGACTTCTAATTGCTAATTCACATGCCATGAAGCCTATCTTCAAGCTCCTCGAAGATTCTATAAGAAGGAGCCAACCTAAGAGAAGAGGGCATCACAAGGCATAAGTGTCCTTATGCAAGTGGATTGGAACAAGGATTTTTGGCTTAGAGTTTGTTATATATTGTTGAATGATAGGCATCAACATTGATGTGACTGGACCCTAGGTGAGAGTTAGATTTGCTTTCTTATCATGATTCAGTGCTAGGCCATGTTTGTTCAATAGGATGAGTTTGTGGCTAAGGAGAAAGGTTCCAAGCCTTGGAGTCAGGAATACAGTGACAAATCTCAAGGTATAATCTATCATTGTAATTGTTTTCATTTAATATAGATCTACACTCCCCCCCACCCCCATTTAATAAAAAATAAAAAATAAAAAAATCTAGATAACTCATTGATGTATCTTGTATCTTGAATTGGATTTTGTTGATCTAAATAGGCTTGAGTTATTATATTAGAGCTTGTTTCATGCAATATTTCATTTGTAATGCTATAAGGGCATGAGAAAGGTGGTTCTTGTCTAATTGTTGTGCAAGTAACCAAGTGGAGCAACATGTTTGAAGCTAGATCTAGAAGAATTCAATGGATAGGTTGGACAACCGTCAGAATTCTTGTAAGTTTATCATTTCTTCTTCCCATTTTCTTATGAAATTGTATGATTATTTATAGGTGAAAGAGGTATGTATCTATCATGTTGTCTATCCTTGGTCTATATCCAACCAATGAGGGGATTTACTTATCCGTAGTTGAATTTCCCTTCAACGGAATTGGTGACTCCACTGGGGAGAACTCCTTGAGTTCTTCTCATTAGGGTTTTCATTTATTGTTTTCTGGTTTTCTTTACATTATTTTGGTAGTCCTTGTAGTTGACACCTTGCTTGCTTTCTTGTAGATCAGTTTCCAAGGAAAATTTTCAACTTTGTGGTGACGTTTTTTCTTAATACAAAGGTTGTACACTCTTTTTATTGATAATAGAAGCATGTACATGTTCATGTTCTTCATAAGAAGAGTGTGTGCATGCTCTTTCTCTTAAGAAAGAGTGTGTGTATCTCATGTAATACTCAATTTCATTGTCTCTACCTATTTTCCTTCATTTTCCAGGGTGGTTGTTCAGCATCCCTAGGAAGCTAAGATTAGCATTTAGTAGGGTTCACTTGTTGTGTGCTTTATTAAGTGCATTAGGGTTCATTTATAAGAAAAAGAGGGAAAAAAAAACATCATTTGGTTTCCCTCTCTTCCTTTTTCTTTCATTTATTTTGTTTGTTTGGATCATGAACGAGGAAAAAACAAAGCGCACCTCATATTCTAGATTTGGTTGTGTTTCATTCCTTATTTCATTTGGATCAAAAGTTAAAAAAATTGCATATTGTGGTATTTTCTTAGGCGTTTGTGATTTCTTGTGAAAGTTGCATTGGTGAAATTGGTTTGAGATCTAGAATTTCTTGAGGAATTTTATTTGGTATTTTTCATTTTTTAAGTGATTGTGGCATTGATTGTTTCAATTTGTGAAAAAAAAAAATCTTGCTCCCTTTCATGGATAGAATTCATAAAAAAGAAATGAAGTTGCATTATTGTGCATCTTTATTGCATTGGTTAATTCTTTGGATTGAAAGAGTCAATAAATCATCAAGTCTTCTCCATACCTTTGAGTAAACAACATATTTAAAAATAAGCGTTAATTTGAAATGAACTAGACATTTATTCTAGCAAGCACACATTAATGTAGGTTCTAGGGCCCTGGTGTAGGATTGGAGAGTGTAATGTACCCAGGGAGGATAATATGGGGTACTTAGGATGGTACCCACATGAATAATGAATGTAATGTGGCCATAATAATGGAATAGGCCCACTATGTAATTAAAATGAAAGAATATAATAATAAGGGGTAGTTGGCATAAGACCCCTAGCAATATTCATGAGAAAGGATAAATACACGCGAGCATCATTGTATTGGATGTGTTTTGGATTGTATTGTTTTGTAGCAAGCATGGATTGTGGATTGATTCCTTATATAAGGAGTATTTGGTGGTGTTATCCTACTTTAAGGGTTCTTCTCTTAATATTCTTGTGTTGTTCAGGGTGAATATTCATATAACTTTGGATTTTAAGGGTTTATTTATGAAATGTTATGGTTTATTCTCTCTTATATCTATCAAGGTTTAATACAAGTGGTATCATATATTTTTCTTGGGTATGAAGTGGAAGAATATTTTGGGCATAAAGAGGGAATTTTTTTCTTTTTGCCTATTTTTTACAAAAAAAGAGGACAACGTCATTCAAGTCTATTTCTGAAACTTTTTTGTGTAGAATTTGAATAAGCCAACCATAGATTTGAATTTCTCTCGAAAAAATACCCAATTTAAAAAAACAATTGTCCAAAACGAAGTCTTGGAAGTGGATATATAGTTAATTTAAAAATAGTTTATTTAAGGATTTTTTCCAATGATGATTGTGAATTTCGCAGATAAAATATATTTTGAAAGACTGCATAGATTTTAGTCAAACATGTGCCATTAGATCCAGAGAAACTACGAAATTTCATAATTTGGGTCATAATATCCAATCAAAGAAGTATGACCGAAGTTGTGATCATTTTACATTTTCAGCCTCAAACACTAACTACATTAAAGGAACTCCATTGAAAAGTAAATGATTTTCTTTAAACCGTAGTTCTATTTTTAGGTTTTCACAAGGAATATGTATTTTACAAGAAAATGTAATGGTCCTAATATTAAAGAATGCATAAAATGGATAAAATTTGATTATCCGATAACTTTAAAAATAGATCTATACTATAGATTAATGGATGATGATCGCATATGGTGGGACTCGTATGGACTGCACTATGAAAAGATGAAAGCACTTTCAGATGATGAATACGAAAAAATGTTTTTAGACAAGTGGTATCATGTTGTGAAGAAGGATAAAAATGGCACTGGGGATTTATTTTCATGTGACAAATTCATAGCATAGGTTCATGGATGTATTCAACATGAAAAGGTTATTATTGCTATAAACCCTAGTAGCATGCATAACTTCATCAATGTTAGCTTTGTTGAAAGATTGCAAGTACCTAAAAAGAATATTCAAAGCACACTGGTTGAAGGTGAAAATATTCAATTTTTTAAAGATTTGAAGATTACCATGGATAAATACGTATTGCATTCATATTTTTAAGCTAGAGATATGGATGATGTGGATATTGTTTTGGGGTATCCTTTTATGGACTTAGTTGGCATAATTAATATTAATGTGCAAAATAAGTTTTCGAAGTTGTGGTACAAAAAAAAAGAAAATTGCATTGCATGATATTTCTCTTATTAAACATAAAGGGCCCAAGAAGGTACATGAAGAAGTACTTACAAGGAAACAAATTGTAGTACCTTATGACACATCATATGAAGAGTCTAGGGTTGAATCAGAAGAAGAGCCTACAAAATTACTTGAAGAAAAGATAAAGGAAAGGCATAAACAAGAAGAAGCTAAGGAACCAAATGTTGAAGAGTCAAAGAAAGAAGAATCTATAGTTAAGGTTGTTGTATATCGCCACCACACCACATGGAGAAATAACAATCCTCAAGGCCAAGGAATGAGTATTAGCAAACTTACTATGGATCAAAATGGAACCAAAGAGGAACCCAATATGGAAGCACATGGAGAACTAACAAAAATTGATGGAGATATCATAGTGGCACGACAAAAACATGGATCTCGACAAGAAACCGGAATCAAGATCAAGGAAATGCCACAATTGGACTCCATGTCCACATTTCACTAGGATGGATGGATGCTTGTGCATGGTATACCAGTTGACTACATTACTTAGTAGGTCATATTATATGGCTTCTTACCATGTTTTGAGGATCAAACATACCAAGGGGAATGGAATGTAATATACCTAGGGAGGAAAATATGGGGTACCTAGGGAGGTACCCAAGAGAATGATGAATATAATGTAGTCATAATCATGGAATAGGCCCACTATGTAATTAAAAGGAAAGAATATAAGAAGAAGGGGTAATTGGCATAAGAACCCTAGGAATACTCATGAGAACGTATAAATACACATGAGTATCATTGTATTGGATGTGTGTTGGATTGTATTGTGTTGTAGTAGGCATGGCTTGTGGAGTGATTCCTTCCATAATGAGTATTAGATTGTGTTACCATACCTTAAGGGTTCTTCTCTCTATATTCTTGTGTTTTTCATGGTGAATGTTTGGATATCTTTGTATTTCAAGAGTTTAGTTATGAATTTTTATGGTTTATTCTCTCTTATATCTATCAAGGTTTACTACTGAGAGTAAACTCTCCAAATCCACAAAATTGAACTAAGAGTTGATTAAAAAGAGATACATTCATTAGTAGCAAGGAGCACTTGCTGCAAAATCACATCTAACATGTGTCGAGCACTAACGTCAAGCTGAGGAAGTGGGGAAGATTTCCCATCTTCACTTGTTTGGTGGGACTATTGCATGTACGGGGGTTTTGAATTTAAGTGGAAACTCCTTGGGGTGACACCATTTTTCTCTGGAGATTTGGGCTAAGGACTTAGTCCTATATTTCCTACCCATATGCATGGTATTTACTCATGAATATTCCCCCCAGCTACCAATTGTGAGGTGGTAAACTTAGTGGCTTTTCCTAGCGCATCACATAGGCAACTGCAAGTGGGAAGTACTTATGGTACCTAAGAAAGACGCATAATCTCAATTTCATCTCTCGCAGAGGGTGCTCATCTTCATGAGGGTACTTGCACCTTGGGTGATTGTTGCATGAATGTTACCATAGCTATTTCTCACACTTTTTCTAGTCGGTCCTAGGCCCTCATCGTCTCATATTGGTTTTTGAAAGGAAATTTTGAATATCAATTGCTTATCTATTGGAGCTTATAGATTTTTTAGGGTGTGATTTGTGTTTAACTATGTCTAGTTGGCCTCATTTTTTTTCTTGTGCCAAAACACATCTTTCACCGTGGCTAACTAGCCTCCTCACTGCTCTCATAGACAGTGAGGGATTCCTCTAGAAATAGAGGAACCACTAGCCACCAAGTGACGATGGCTATACACACATGATGATACCAACATAATAGCAATTGAAACTCACAAATTGGATTCAGAGGACTCTGAACACATGGAGATTGAAGTCGTTTATGAGATTCCTCCATTTCAACCCTCCTTTGACAGCTCCTTTAAACCCTTTACTTATTCAATTGGGTGGACATCATATTGGTGATCCACTTTTATTTTTTTATCAATCCTCATATGATTTCAAGAATTAGTGGGTTATCCAATATGGGAGGACCTATTCCCACATCCCCCAATGTGATTGGAGGAGTCACAATGGCCATCTCCATTATGCCAGTTGTGTTATACTCTTTGGATGATTAGCCCCATGCACTATATGTTATGTTGGGAACAAGGGGGGGTCTCAAGGGAGGAGAGATAGGTTCCCCCTACTTGGGGGTTTGGGGGCGAAGCCTTTGAAAATGGGTTTTTTTGCTCCATTTTTTGGCTTTTTTTTTGTGTTTTTCAACCATTGGTATTTCATCCCATTGTAATTTAATTATCCTCAAGGAATTTAATCCAAGTAAATGGATTAGGGTTTTGGATGTTGAATAATCATATATATTGTATTATAAATTATAAAGTTAATACAATGATACTTAGAGGTGCAGCTCCAAACATTTTGTTGGTTTTCTCAGCTAAGGGTTTCCAAGGTAAATTTATGAGTATTGTGAGTGAATGTTATTGTTTTCATTTATGTTTTATAAATAATTTGTGTGTACATTGTTATATTGTAAAGGTTTAAAACTTACATTTTGTATCATAGCAATTATTGGCTTCAAGGGGTGCCTTTGGTGCTAAGGGTTAGGTTATCTTGGGTCTATGATAAACATGATTTTAGTGGGAGCTCTACAATGGTGATTCTTTGGGTGAAAGATAATGGTGAGCAATTCTAAAGTCAAGATCGAGAAATTTAATGGGAAAATATTTGAACTATGGAAACTGAAGATGGGGAATATTTTGGTAGACAAAGAATAATGGGTCTTTGTGGATCTTGGTATTGCACCTATGAGTATGTCTACAGACAACTGGATGAAGTTGGATAGAAAGGAAAAGAGCATAATCTGATTGTTTCTTTCATATTCAGTGTTACTGAATGTCTTGGGAGAAGATACAATCAAGGCATTATGGGATATAGGGGTTTTGTGTCAGTCTAAGTCCCTAGTAAAAATAATATTCCTTTGGAAGAAGTTGTACCTCCTAAGAATGAATGATGGAGTCTCAGTGATAGATAATATAAATTCCTTTAATAATGGGGTAATTCAGTTGTTATTTGTCAACATTAAAAAAAAAGTATGAATATAAGTGCATTAGTTTAGTGTGTTATTTTCTAGATTCATGGGATAGTCTGGTAGTAGCTATTAGAATTAATGCAACCACATTAAAGTTTGATGATGTGGTTTCACCCTTGTTATCAAAATAAATGAGGAGGAAAATCATGGATAGTCAAAGCACAGGTGCCTTATTTATAAGAGGATGTTCCCTAGATACAAGTAAAATTAAGACCTCAAGTGGGAGATCTAAATCTAGATGTAGATCTAAATATCTATGAAAATCCTTAAGGAAATGATAGAAATGTGGTAAAATTGGGCATTACAAGAAGGATTGTATATCTAAAAGTGTTTAATGAGGGAAGATATATGATGATGTTCCTTCCATGAAAGGGGAGACCTCCTTAGAGGAAGGAAGGGATGTGTACTTGACTTCTTCAAGCACACATGCATATCATGATGTATGGATGATTGATTCGGGTGTTTCTTTTCATATGAATCCCCATAGAGAGTGGTTTTGTGAATATGAAAAGTATAAAGGAGGTGAAATTTTCCTAGGGGATGATTCGAAAGCCAGAATCACATGATGAGGAAAATTCAAGTTGTTGCTTGAGGATGGAAGGATTAGAATACTCCCTTGGAGGGTTTTGCACATTCTAGAGATGGATTTTGAAGTTTTTTTTCTAATTTTAATTTTTTTTTTAAGTTTGAATGGATTGGATTTTTGGTTATTTTTGTTTTTTAAATCATTGTTTTTCGGGGATTTTTTTTTTTTTTCATTTCTTTCTAGTTTTTCCTAGTTTTTCACAATTTTGTTAACTCAGAAAATTTCTTAGCTCATATGTTTTGAATATGGTCAATATAACAATACTTTTAAGAAATT
>SNQJ01S0111724.1:3500-28752 GCA_010110895.2 Picea sitchensis | reverse complement strand
AGTGAAATTCTAAATAAAAAAAATACTTTTATATGTCGGAAGTTGAATAACTTGTGAAAATACAGTTTTTTTCTCATAAAACAAGCAAAAGTGTAACCCACCTTCATGATTCACCCTTGAATGATCTATTGTGTAAATATATTGAGAGTATTGTACAGATTTATTAACAACCAAATCATTCCTTTGCTAAATTAACACCATCAACCAAGTGATAAGAACTTATTATAAAAATAGATATAAATTAAAATAAGTATAGGTTAATAGGTTAATTATAATTTTATTTAATTTTATATTATAATTGCATTTACTTTAATAAAATTCAAAATTCAAAATTCAAATATATAAAAATATGAAAATATACATTATATGTAACCATATTTTTATATAAATATATATTTATTATTTTTCTATATAAATATTTTTATATAAATATATTTTTATCGTGTATTTCTACTTGATATTTATATTTTATTGTTATATAATATTATTTATTATTATTATTTTATAAATTTTAAGTTTGGATCGTGATTAAGGTATTTAGATACATTAAACTCTAAGGTAAGATGTGATGAGCCTAGTCGAAGGCTATGCCAATATTTTTAATAGCGCCTCTGAACACCATGTAGTGTCGAGCGAGGGGATTCAATCATTCATCCACACCCTTCAATTTCCAGATATGCATGTGATGGGCCACATACAGACAATCGTTAGTTTGCACGATGCATGACTCACAATTCACGGGAATTGCTATTGTCTACAGATGCATATCATTTCTGAAGTAGCAGAGTCTCCTATGAAACTGGACATGAGGGTTGATGGTAGGATGAAAACTAGAAAATCTCATTACTCCAGCTTGGAAGTCTTGTCTGAATTTGTGCTATCCTTTCAAATTTATACATGGTCGGTGTTGCCAAAGGAATCAATGAGATGACTATTGCATCACAAAAATAATCACAATGAACAACGACGATTGAGATAGATGTGAAATCTTTAGGGTGTTTAAATAAATATTATATTATATTGTATTTGTTAAAAAATTACACAGTAACAAAGAGTTATTATAGATTATAGATATTCATCTCAGAATCTGTCCAAAATTACACAGTAAAAAAGACTTATTACAGGGCATCTGAAATGGAAAACTCAAGTTGTGTGAAACTTACACGTAGGATTCCAAATTCTCAGATAATTACTCAACCACATTTAATCAAGATCTAAAGTCAACTACCCAATCGACTAATTAAAAGGTTGAGGCATGCCAGAAAATAAAAGTAATAGTTGACAGGTACGTGACACTTTTGTTTTTATTGAAAGGATCCTGTTGGATTTCTCTCATCAGTTTATGTCTGATCATCAATTGTTACAAAGAGGTATTCCTCACCCGTCCGTCTGGTCCCAACTAAAGTGAGGCTAGGCTAGGATGTATATAGGGATGTAGATGGGGTTATAGATTAGCAACTCACTTTGTAAGTAGAGTTTAGGCTTAATGTTAGCCGGTTTTCCTCAGCCTTGGTCATTGATGGTTTAACCAAATCAAATGACCAAAAATGTTTTACATTGGAACACAATTATTAGTTCTTTGATTGACGAAGTGTTGGGTCAAGTTTGGGTGGAAAAATTCATTATTTTTTCACATAGACTGTGTTGATATTCCGTATTCCTTTAAAGAATTTAGGTTAAGACATACAATGATACAAATACATTCAATGTTGTACATTTTACAATGACCTTTTTTTTTTTTAAATTCTCATCCCTTAAAAGTAGATTCATTATTTTTTCAGAGGGGTTGTGCTGATTTTCCATATTTTTTTAAGAATTTAGGTTATTACATTCAATGCTGCACATTAAACTTTTTAAAAAGGTCATTGTAAAATGTGTAATTTTGGCCCTGAATTGCGATTACTAGTGTTAATTTCTACACACAGTCGATCTGAAAGTTAGGGTGACCGCATCCACGTTTCCCTACACCAAAAGGATATGATATAATCATAGTCCCACATTTATTAGTATTTTGGAAATACTGGTATTGCATGTCCCAACAAAAGGAGCAAGAGAATAGAGAGGCAGTGAGGATAAGGCAAAATAGGTGTGGAGGCAGGGGAGGAAGAAGGCGATGAAGATACAATTCCATCGGGAGAAGATGAGATGATAGGCATTGAATCAGCGTTGGGAAGACAAACATGAGCCCTAAAAACAAGGGAGTGAAACACAATGAAGTGTAGGTAGTGTTAAATAACTCAAGAAAGTCTATTAAATAATCCTTTAAATTGGGTTTTTAACATAAATGTCAAATAATTTCATCTCTTACCCTTCCTGTGCCTGTCAAGAGCATCCCAAATAAATGAATTTCCTAGGCTTTTCACTATTCCATAAATGAATAATTTCAACTGATAAGTTTGAAACAAAAAAATCCATAGAAATGTCGTGAAAAACAGTATTGGGATTTTCTATTATAAGATATTCTGAGATATCCACGAGATGGTACATATGAGCAGATTTTTACCACGGAGATGATGGTTATTGATAATTATTTTGAAAAAAGTAAAATAATGGCAAAGTCTTTGAAGACAATGACAACCATTTTCATAAAATGGAGAGCTTTGTGACCATGGAGGCTGGAGCCGATCTAGCCGTTAACGGTAGACGTTTTTAATGAAATGTTACTTGTAGGTTGTTATTATACGTAAATTAATTATTAATTCGGCTTTGATTGATGAAATGTGTTAGGTTATTGCACTGTGGTTATAAGTTGGGGATGCGGTTGCAGGCTACCCGTAACGATAGTAATGGACTCTTTTCCCTTAAACCCATATTAGACGTAGAAATTTCACTCTGAAAAGTCGACAATTATATCAACATGCCGACCAAAGCTTCCATTATCATTATTCTTCTGGGCTAAAATAACTGTCATCACGTCCAATCAGTAAAAGAGACAACCACTGTAACTACGTCAACCATGTGCAAACCAAACAATAAGAAAGAATGACCATCAACAAGAAAAGTGTTGAACGCAATTTCTTTCGCTTAGATTTCTTACAAAAATTCAATCAATTGATAGTGATAAGACTTCACAGCTGTATTATTTGTTTATTAGGTGGTATAATGTCAGACAAAAATTCAATCAATTCATAGTCCTAAGCAAGAGGGAGACTTGACAACAACGAAAATGCACACAACAACATACCTAGGCACAAAGAAAAAAAAACTAGCATTCTGAAATTCATCAAACAAAACATTTGGAAAGGAAATTTGCAAAAACAGAGCATTTGGAAAGAAAATTTGCAAATAAAAAAGCTTAGAGAGCCTTACCTGGTTTCCCTCAGCCCTGTCATGACTCACCAGTTATCCAGACTCCAGAGGAAAGCGTTTCTAAACGAAAACAAAGCTACAACTTGTAAGGGTTTCGAGTTTCGAATTGGGTAATGGAGGCCCGAGGGTTTCAAGTTTAGAATTGGGCAATGGTTATGGATCCATACTCCAAAGATGGTAGTCGTCGGTGGGTAAATATTTACTCTTGCATTAACCAGTCCACCACCAATTTGTAAACCTCGAGATTTGGAAATATACGTTGACGTCTTATCAAATTTATGCCCATCATAAACATGGAAAACAGGTATTAATGACGTCTTATCAGATTAAGGCACGTCAAAAACATGTCCTATCCACTTGGCTACCCATTTGAGGAGATGGTAACATAAGACTTTTGGTCGTATTTGACGGGAAAAATGCATTTTGCCTGTCAAATTCCAACCCTGCTTACCAGTAATATATCTACTTGATAATTGGGTAGCAACAACGAGTGCTCTGTCCAATATTCTCACACCATGATGACATTCTAACCAATCACTCATGTGTTGGGATCATCGTTCAAATGCATCATCTTTCCAGAGTCGTTGCTTCAATGCACCTTAGTTTTCCCCATCATGCATTGGTTTAAATAAATTGGTAGTATCCATTGACCCCTCGGTACACCCTGAAAACAAAATTCAATTTGACATGATTACTCTGCAACCAAAGCCTAAAACCAAATGATTGCTCCAAAACCAAAGCCTAAAACCAATAACTTAAAAGGACATATACTGAAATAGATTAATCTCATCACCCACAATGACTGGTCTGGCAATCAATGAAGTTTTTTTCTTTCATGAACAAATTAAAGTCAAAATAAGCCAAAAACTTACATTTGAAGACTATAGGGAACACTTTCTTATGATTTTGAAATTTGTTTTCCCTAAATTCTATTGAAAAATGCCACCCTAAATTGTTGAAATTTCAAAGCAAATGTCTCGATTAATCCATCGATGAAGATACTATGTGTTCTTGTTCTTACAAGACACCTACTACAAAACGTTTGCCAAAATGTATGCAAGCAAATTGTGAGATCACATCTTTACCAAATTTGAAATCAAACTCACATTATATAGAGATCATCATATCAAGAAAAGTTAGCTACAACAAGAGGCCTTGAAACAGAGGTGATAATTTGTGACAGAGAATGGGAGAAAAAGTGTACATTAATGATAAAACCAATTTCTATATAAATGGCGAATTCTCATAATTCTTGGCCATAAACCCTCAAATCCTCCCTCAAATCCTTAAAATCCTTAAAATAAGATAGTTTGCATCTCCAATTTCCCATAAAACTTGATAATTTGTAACAGAGGATAGGAATTTTTTTTTGTAAATTAATGCCAAAACCCTTCGCAGAACACCAAATTCAACTCTGAAACTAAATTCCTAGGTCAATATTTAAAATTTAATGCAGACAATTCATAAGAATGTTTACCTTGAGAATGAGAGGCATGTTGTTCCCCACCATTATTAAAATTAGCTAGCAATACAATGCAATTCTTCCCAACCATTTGCGATAGCTTATTAAAATTAGCCGACAACACAATGCAATTTTGAGGCGAATGAGTCTTCTAATCCTCCGCACATGGGGCAAATGTGTCTTCTAATCCTATGCACATGAGAGAAATCATCCTTGTTCACAGCCTATAGCTGGTGGCCACTAGACAAACCGGTTTCAATGGCCACCAGACAAATCGGTTTCAGCTTTGTTCCCTTGGCATCTGCCCCCGTGAAAGTGGGTTAACACTTGACCCCAGGTGGTTATCCATTCCTGGAGTTCGGTGACTTGCGTTTATAAAATTATCAGTCGATATAGGGCTTTGGATCACTGACATGAAAAACACTCTGATGCATCATTATTATTTATGAACTTGTAATTCATCTTCAATGTTTATCATGACCCTCCCCCAAAATAGTGTTGTTCTGAGGGTAATGTGGCAATTTTAAGTTTTTTTATTTTTAAAATTTATTATTAATATTATTATTTTTAAAGAAATGTCACATCCAAGCAGGGCTATTTTGTCCAATAAATTCATGCAGCCAATCAAAAAATAGAAATCCAAATTTAAACAAATCGGAAAAAAGTCTTTAAATTTAAAAAAAATATTTTAATAAGAAAAAAAAAACCTTTAGAGAACTTAGGAAATTTTTTCTTAATTTGAATAAAGTCAACTTTGTTTGACCATAACCGATCACTATATTCCCTGCTTTGGCAGGGACTAATAAGGGTTATTTTTATTATAAAGATGTATTGGGAGGGGATCAAGAAGAGGATTTTGGGAGATATTTATCAATATCTAGTGAAATTAGAGGTATTCTGTAATACGCCAAGAACACATGTGCTATGTTATAGGTTGACTAAGTGGAGACCCCATGCGTATATGTATATGACTTTATATATACATCCTCAAGTATTTTGTTAGTGGAATATTTCAGACAAACTATGATGACTGAATTTGAAACGACTAATTTCATTTTGATTCATTATTTTCTTGGCATAGAAGTGAGGAAAATCAATGATGGTATTTTTATTTCACAAGAAAAATACGCTACAAATATTCTTCACAAATGGAAAATGGAAATTGTAAACCAATGACCACGTTATCAATACAAATGAAAATTTGTCTATAGAAGATGGAGCAAAAAAGGTCGATGCTAAATCATATAGGAGTTTAGTAGGAATTCACATGTATCTTAGTGAAACTAGACTTGATAATATGCAAGAAATAAGTTTAATTTATATATTCATGCAAAGTCCAAGTAAGATTCACTTTAGAGAAGAAAAAATAATTTTGAAGTATGTTCGTGGAACAAGAAATTTTGGCATTTGGTATACTTCAACAACTAATTTTGGGTTGGTTGGTTATACAAACAATGATTGGGATGGATGTATTGATGATATAAAAAGTAATTAAGTTATGTTTTCAGCTTAGGATCAGGTGCAATATCATGGCATTCAAAGAAACAACCAACTATTTCATTATATTCTACAAAGGAAAAGTATATTGCAGCAACATCAACAACATGTGAAGTGCAATTTGGTTGAAGAGAATATTGAAAGATCTGAAACAATAACAACAAGATGCCACAATTATTTATTGTGATAACATGTCTACACTTTCCATAAGTGAAAATACAATGTTTCATAGTTTCACTAAACATATTGATATCGAATATCACTTCCTAAGAGATCGTGCAGCGAAAGGAGAATTTGAATTAAAGTTTTGTAAAACAAATGATCAACTTGTTGATATATTAACCAAAAAACTACCAAGAGAGAAGTTTTATTACATGAGAAAGATGCTTGGAATCACCTCATTAAGCATTGATGGGGAGTGTCAAAGATAATGCTTATATTCTATTATTGTAATTGTTGGTAGACTATTAAATTGTCAACAAATTTTGATTAGACTATTTGCAGCATAATTTAGGGTTAGCCAGTGTTCTCAGCATACATTGAGGTTATTCAGAATTAGCCTTGGATGATTAGAATTAGTTGCCGATGTTTTGTAGCAATTTCCATATTTGTAGAAATTTTAAGGCTATATATGAATGTATTACCTTCTCACTAAAGATATAAGAAATAGAAAATGAATGAGAAGGAAGAATATCAAGCATTGAGATCTTTGATGTTTTGTTTCAATCTCTATATTGTTTGTTGTGTTTTCTGACTGTAATTGTCTCCTCATAATTCTATATCCACAAGGTGGACACTCTATTCAATTCCAATTCACATGCCAATTTCATAGAAATTGATCCGGTGAGCAATCTTGGGTAGTCAAAGGGGTTCCTTAGGCCTAGCATCGAAAGTACAATGAGTGGAGATATATATGGAATGGAATGTTGAACTGGGACATGCAAGGGGATACCCAAAGGGAAACTCCCTCCTAAGGATTGATGCAATGCACACATGCTTGAGAAACTGGTATAATCAATTGAATCACTAAACCATCAAGTGTATAATTCTCAAGCATGCAATGGTGAGCTATATTTGAGCATGTTAGAAACAACCAAGTCAAAGAGAACCAAGGTCTCTTACGACTTGGTCTGAGGTACCTACGAATGAGGAATATGAGTCTAAGGTGTGTTTTCCTCTAATCCAAACCATTAGAATATAGGTGTTGAAGTCAATATGGGAAGGCCCACTAGAATCAAGGCAATGTGAATCCTTGAAACTAGCACGAGGTAGAAACTAGGGTGTGATTGACATAGACTAACACCAATGGGGGATAGGAAGGAATTGAAAGGAATCCTTAATACTTCCCTTATTTAGAGGATAAATGCAATTTTTACCTGGTAGTAACTGAAAACATTCCATGGGGAGGTCAATTACTGGGAAAATGGATTTTCAAAGACATATTACTAAACCATGGGGACAACTAGAGGTCAAAACCTCACAAGACCGATGTTGGAAAATTTGGTTGTCATTTATGTCAACTCTAGAAGAAGTTTATAAGCCTCTAGAAGTAATGGGTGTATTTGAAGGAGTCTCCAAATTGGTCCCCTTATGGCATATCTTTAAGCATGGACCTCACGCGAAAACACTTTGAAGAATTATACAAGAAGACTCGGAGGTGTGGTCATGAGACCTGAAGGTGTTTGAGGAAAAAGAGTATGAAGGACATTGCAAATACATGCAAAACTGTCATAGATGGATAGTCTTCATCATGTCATTTCAAATGGTAGGTGGTAAATCATGTGGTTCCTCATGGTTGAAAATTTATGCACTCTTAAAGATGAAGCCTCAAAGTATGGTCAAGAATCTAAGAATAAGAAGTTACAAGTTAGCCACAACAAATAATTAAAGAAGAAAAAATGTTGCAACAAGAAATCATAGGTCAGACCTAAATTCAAATAAAGGAGGTACTTGTAAAAGTACAAATACACATCAAGAACCTCTCATTTGTTCATCCAAGCAAGTTTGTTTTGTGGTATGGTGCTAACATAAGTGGGTATGCATTTGTGCTAAGAGGATTGGTGATCTCAGCAAAGCAAATCTGGTCTAGGAGAAAGGAGGTCGATGAGAGAAAGGATTTTTCTGAGGTTATCCGCAGGTTGTAGTGGAGAAAGGTGCATATTTCTAAGGTTATCCATGGTTTTTAGTGGAGCAAGGAACATATGTACATGAGTCACAGTGAAGCAAAGCGTGGATGTCCGTAGGTTGACAATGTATGAATCGAGGATCTCTACAAAAGTTTTGAAAAAAGAACTATTCTCTTAATGTTGAAGTTGAGGAAAGTTTGTTGATCTTTGATCATATGCACCAAGTTGTTACATGATTAAAGGTATGTCTTTGTATGAGTTTTGAGGGTTATATCTTGATGTTGTGGTATATGATTGAGGCATATCTTGGAGAGTCTTTGGCACAGGGCTAGAGACAAATGTTGGTTACTTTTGGCACATGATTTGAGGTATATTTTTGGTACATGGTTTATGGTTTATCATGGATGTTATGACACTTTCCCGAGGCACATATTTCGCACATGGTTTGAGACATATCTTGGTGATGTTTGGAATATGTTTTGAGAGATGATATTGATTATCTTAGCATGTGGCCTATGTGAATGAATATGGTTTTGATGTGTTATAGTTTAAGCTATTATTAGTTTTCTTTTCAATTCACTAGATAACCATAGCATAGATAGGATCACTGAGAAATACACAATCACAAGAGACACAACATTTATCCTAGGAAACCCTCATGTGGTAGAAAACCTAGAAAAAACTTCCTTAATATAGATAGCCAATACAATGCCAAGAGATAACTCAAACAAATAAAGAAATTCCTCTCCAAGAAGTGCGCCTCTCTCTGTCTCTTCTTCTTCTCCAACTGCAGCTCCAAACTTGTGCTCTGATGAACAAGTGAGTGTATGAACAAATGAGGTGCTAGCCTCTCTTATTTATACAATCTAGCACGTGTGAACTGGGTGTCTTTTCACTTGCTGGGCCGACTTCTCATTCTGGGTGGTTATAACCACTTTAATATATTTTGGGTGGTTATAACCACTTTAATATATTTTGGGGCCGATTTTTCATTTAGCCCATTACAATTAGGGTTTGACCAATCTACAAAAGTGGATTTTGTCATTTACAATACCTGACATGATCAATCCGCAAAAGGGGATTGATCTAATGAGTAATACATCAATAATAATTAGAATACTCTTTGCAGTTACAATATTTCAACACTCCCCCTTAACAAAAAGGGTATTCTACAATAGCATCAGGCGAGAGAGAGGGAAACATCATCAACAACATCTTGGAACACAGACTGGCATATCTATAAATCACCGGAAGTTTTTCTCATCATCAATATCATCATTCACAGCAGAGGGTTGGAATGGCATCATCATCCTCATCAGCATGAGGCTAAGGTAATATCATCATCATCTTCAGCATGAGCCTAAAGTAGCATCATCATCTTTGGCATGAAAGATGAAATGACATCATCACCATCATAATCATCTTCATAAAGGAGCTAAAGTGGCATCATCATCATCATCTTCAGCAAGAAGCTGAAGTGGCATCATCATGAGCAACTTCAGCAAGAAGCTGAAGTGGCATCATCAACATCAGCACTAGGCTGAGAGTCTTCAACACGAGACTGGAATCACAACACGAGGATGGAAACACATCATCACAACACGAGGCTTTCATGTCATTAGCACAAGGCTAGCATCACAACACTTAAGCTGGCACATCATCACAGCAGGAGGTTGGCACATCATCACAACACGAGGCTGACATGTCATCAACACGAGGCTGGCGTCACAACACTTAAGCTGGCACATCATCATAGAAATTAAGCTAACACATCATCAAAACAATTAAGATGGAATCAAAACACAACAATTAAGCTGGAATCACAACACATCAATTAAGATGGAATCTCAACACAACAATTAAGCTAGAATCACAACACAACAATTAAGCTGGAATCTCAATACAACAACTAAGTTGGAGTCTCAACACAACAATTAAGCTCGAATGTCAACACAACAATTAAGATGGAATCTCAACACAACAATTAAGCTAGAATATCAACATAACAATTAAGATGGAAGCACAACACTAGGCTGGCATCACCACAGAACAATTAAGCTAGAAGCACAACACTAGCCTGGAATCACCACACAACAATTAAGTTGGAAGCACAACACTAGGCTAGCATCACCACACAACAATTAAGCTGGAAGAACAACATTAGGTTGGTATCTCAACACAACACTACTCCCCCTACCGAGGGAGGTCCTTTCAGACTATACCAAGATTATCTCGAAAGTGCTCAAACTTTACACAAGATAGAGGCTTGGTCAACACATCGGCAACCTATTCATCCATGATAACATATTGGAGCTTTATGGCTCCTCTCTACACCATGTCTTGGATGTAATGATATCGGATCTCTATGTGTTTTGACTTGTCATCTAACACAGGGTTCTCTATTATCTTTATACAACTCTGGTTATCACATAGGATCATGGTTGCATCCATCTCTAGGTCAAATAGACCAGTCAACAACTTACGAAGCCATATGGATTCACAACTGGCAGACCACACAACAATGTATTCTACTTCTGTTGTACTGAGAGAAATGCTTGATTGCTTCCTACTCTGTCATGAGATCATGGCTGATCCAAAACTGAAACAACATCCTGAAGTGCTCTTCCTGTCATAGACACTTCCAGCCCAATCTGAATCAGTGTACCCACTTAGTGTGAAATTATTATCTCCATCATAACTGAGACCATAATCTAATGTACCCTTAAGGTACCTCATCACATGTTTTGCAACAACTAGGTGAACATGTCTGGGTTCTACCAGAAACTGACTCAAAGTGTTCATGAAAAAACAGATATCTGGTCTAGTATTCGTCAAATACATCAGTGATCCAATGATATGTCTATACAGCGTGGCATCAATAAATTCTAACGAAGTGTTGACCATAAGATTCAACTTTGTTTCCATGGGTGTATTCATGGACTTGAACTCAAACAAATCAAATCTCTTCATCATTTCAACTACATACTCCCCTTGGTTAAGGAAGATTCTCTCTGGGATCTTCCATACCTCAAGACCTAAGAAATAATGCATTTAGATCTTCCATCAAACTCGGTAGTGAGATTCCTCTGCAATTTGTGATGAACTTTTGTCAAGAATACATCACCTACATATAGTAGTAACATCTCTGACTCATCATTCATAACCTTGAGATAAAGGTTAGAATCAACTTTACTCCTTGGTAACTTCCGAGCTCTTCAGGAAACTGTAAATCAAGCTCTAGGAGCTTGCTTCAATACATACATAGCTTCCTTCAACCTGCAGACTTCAGTCTTTCTATCTTCAATCTTCAAACCAAATTTTCACGTTACATTATACCAATATGGTACACTTGCTCAACTACACAAACATGTGCTAGCTCTATGTGCTTTCTACAAAGCATTATCTGTCTCACTGTTTGGGAGTATGCCCTCTACTCTCTCTGCAACTTTTCCTTCTGGAACTGGGACTCTACACCTGGACCTACTCTAAAGCTGAGAATGGTTGATCCATTCTCACCGTGACTACTGAAATCAGGGAGTAACTCCTCTACTCCATCATGGCAACAAATTCATATGAAACTAAGAGTGGATCAATAATTGATACTGAATATGGATCTTCTTATTCCATGGAGGTAACACTATATTTTATTGTAGTGATGTCTCCATGACCCAACTAAAGTACTGCAACAGCTTCCACTTGATTTTAAATATGGGGATTTCTCCCCCTGCATCTCATACTATATATGAATCCTAGTTGTTCTGGTTGCCTTCATAAATACTGGAACTATTTCTTCAATAAATGGAGTAAGTGTATCGTCATAGTATTCTCCCTCTTACTAGGAGAATCCTCTTAGACACACATCAAGATTTGTACATCTGCAACATGCTTGATCTGTATAGATAAATCTTGGAAGTCAATACTGACTTCTCTTCTAGTCTCACAGAAGAATCCATATCCTAATCTTTCTGACTAGCTTCCTTCTTTGTCACTGAAACAAGGGAATCTTCCAAGAGATTTAATATCTTCTAGGAGTCTCTGAAGTTATGATCTAGTCTTCTCATGTCATCTATCTCCCAATCCTAGAAGTTGTCTCTCCATCTGATCCTTTCTGAGATCAGGCTTATCCTTGATTTCTTCTAAGTCTACAAGGACTTCATCATCTCTTTACAGGGTATACTTGGTGTTGAATACCAAGTCTAAATATGAAAGACTGAGTCAGGCTTCAAACGAGTTCTACTTCCCGTCAAGGTGGCTTCATTAACCTTTGAACAATTCTGCTATGAGTTCTTGTTCTAATGTTCAATCATCTTTGGAGCCTTATTCTCCTTACAATCAATATTCATATGAGATACTCTGAATCTCAAAAGATAGCTTCTTCTTCATATTCTTTGGTACATGAATGTATATGGTCATGTACATAGTCTGCTTCATATCTCATCTAATATGTTTCCTTCTGCAACCTTCACTATAGCTTTGTCAAGGTTATCACTTGTGACCTGAACAAGGTCAACAAAACAACAAGCAAGAATAATACTCTTTTGATAATAGTAGATAAAACAAAGACATGAATAATCATCACAGTATCTCCTTTAGAGCTATCACTTGTGACCTGTCTGAAGAAAAGATAAAAAGTAAGAAATACAATACGAAATGAGGTCAACACTCTTCTAGTGTTGTGATCAAACATTCCTCCATGGTAACCTAGAATCAACACAAGAAGTTTCTCCTAGAGGAGATGTTAGTCGTATCTGTTACATTAAGAATTTATCTCAATATGTCCACATGCTACCAAGTATAATACTCTTCAAAGAATGCTACCTCAACTATAGTGTTTTCTTGACACTTGCACATTTTGAATCTTATCAACTTAATCAATCAAAATTGGAACCTGGAGTTTTGTTCTCAAGAATGAGTGTGTTTCTTTTCTTCCAAGTCTCCTTCACTCAAGATGAAAAGTGCTTTCTTCAACCTGTCTTCTGTACTAGGAAAATATGCTATCTTGACAGAAGGTTGGGTTAGAGAATAAACTCTATGATCTAAAATTTAATCCATCTAATACCTTGACTTTAATTTTGACCAAAGGTTAGTATTATGGTCATAGCTTCAACATGCAATCTAGATCAAAATAATGTCATAACAAATAGATGCATATCCGAATAATTAAACCTGGGTTGCATTATTCCTTTGAATGTCTTGGATCTTGAGATCCTTCTGGATCTATGGAAAGAGATCCCTTCTCCTGCAAATACCCTTTAAAGCTTAACAATATAAACATATGTGGGTACATACCTCATATAGCATTTGTAGGTAGTGGCACCATCTGGTAGCAGCAATAATAATCAACAACTCTTAACAACTTCAAGGGTGAATGCAACTCGTACTACGAATGATACTTCAACTAATACTGCAACTGCAATTAATACTACCACTGATTCTGAGACTGCAACTGCAACTGCAACTGCAACTGCAACATAGGGTTTTATGAGGAAACCCTAATTTTTCAAACTTCAAATTTTGAAATTTCGATCCAGGGGATAGATGCGTTGAGCTGAGGTGAGTAAGCTAATGCATTTAGATTTATGGAAATCCAAAATTTACCCCCTCAAACTTGACCAGTGGGTTTCTGGACTGGTGCTTCTGGTTTTTTGGTACTGGTGAAAACTAGGGTTTCACTTTCTGGGAGATCTACCCACTGAAAAACTAAGCCGAAGGTGCCAAATAATTCCTTGGGTTAGGGCGCACTTTTCTAGATGGTTTTGAGGCTGAAACTCTTCTTCAATAAAAATCCCTAATTTGCATGTATGACAACAATGACATTTTTCTCTTTCTCTTGTGAAAGATGCTCTCTTCAGCTTATCTCTGATACCATGTTAAGGTTTAAGATATTATTAGATTTCTTTTCAATTCACTAGATAACCATAACATAGATAGGATCACTGAGAAATACACAATCACAAGAGACACAACATTTATCTTGGGAAACTCTCATGGGGGAGAAAACCCAACAAAAACTTCCTTAATATAGATAGCCAATACAATGCCAAGAGATAAGTCAAACAAATACATAAATTATTCTCCAAGAAGTGTGCCTCTCTCTCTCTCTCTCTCTCTCTCTCTCTCTCTCTCTCTCTCTCTCTCTCTCTCTCTCGTTCTTCTCCAACTGTAACTCCAAACTTGTGCTCTAGTGAACAAGTGAGTGTATGAACAAATGAGGCTCTAGCCTCTCTTATTTATATAATCTGTCACGTGTGAACTGGGGTGTCTTTTCATTGGCTAGGCCGACTTGTCATTCTAGGTGGTTATAACCACTTTAATATATTCTGGGTGGGTAGTTATAACCACTTTAATATATTTTGGGTGGTTATAACCACTTTAAAATATTATGGGGCTGACTTTTCATTTAGCCCATTACAATTAGGGCTTGACCAATCCACAAAAGGGGATTTGGTCATTTACAATACCCGACATGATCAATCCACAAAAGGGGATTGATCTAATGAATAATACATTAATAATAATTAGAATACTCTTTGCAGTTACAATATTTCAACATGATTACGATGATGTATCAATATAAATGAAATTTATAGTGACAATTTGATTATCGGTGGAAATTGTTATTATTGAAAAATTGCTCACCACAAACACAAACAATGGATGAAGAAACAATAAACACAAACACAAAATACTACCAATAATTATGGAAGGGTTACACTCAGTTTGGTAAGATAAGCACAAAACTATACAAAAGTGGTTATGAAGTTTCACACATATTCAACACTTTCAACGCGCACACATCCATGTGGGCTAACATGGAATACAACGCACACAATGCATGGACTGTGTGACTTATAGATGGAAAACCCACGCGGATGCGAAAATGATGCATTGATATTTTTTGTTGGTCCTCAACCACTTCTGGGATGGAGTGGATCTCCCCCATACCCAAAATCACTCCCAAATTCTGCCTTGGGATCACTGAAAGGGATGGGAGGTACCTCCAAATGCCTCCCATTCACATTCTAAACTAGTTTAAAAAAATCTTTCCATCCTCCTATAGATAAAGGGTCATTGTATGCAAAAAAGAAGAAGCAATTTGAGAATTGTTATGATGTTCAATTTATCTTTGAGAAGCCATCTTTCTCCTAGAACTCTTTGAGCATTCATAGGAAGTGTTGCCCTCTCCCCTATTGAGAAGTGCAACCATCAATTCATTACCATTGTATTTTCATTTTTAGCAATTGTTAGAAGAGAGAAACATTTGTATTTTGGGATTCAAGATCCTTCCCAAGGAGGAAGAGGGGAATCATAAGTTCCCATATTTCCCCAAGGTGTTATCAATTCGAAGACCAATTTCATTTGGTAGTTATTCCTTGTGTCTCTTTATGGCATCAATTTTAGTTGGTACATGCTTAGTTTAGTTTTATTTCATTGTTTTTCATTTCTTGTTTTATATTTAGTTGAGCCACTAATCAACTAACAAATTGTTGTGCTATCTTGCTAGCCTAACTAGATAGTTAAGGTATCTCTTTTTTCTCACCCAAGTGAAAAAAAGAACCCAACATATTGGTGACCATAATGGGAACTTGGATCAAAATCCTCCCCAATTGGGTTGTTAAAATTTTATTTCTCACTCATTTGTGTTTTTAAGGGTTAAAACTGACCTATTCTCACCTTCAGAGAGCAGTATTTCATCCCACATTGAGCGAAATCGTTGAAAATTTTTGTCCCTCCAAATTCTCTACATGCGCGCGGGTTTGAGGAAAACATTCACGTGGTCCGCGCCCATCCATGCTTTGTCATAACCATCCAAATGTGCACTTCACGCTCTATGTGTGACTATTTCTGGTTTAGGCGTGCATTGGTCTTATTTTTTCTAAATTGTAAATCTTGAGCAAATCACTTCCACCAAGTAGTTTAGAGTTGATTTATGCACTATTGTAAAATCCATTAAAAGTAGGCTTGGAGATCCACTCTTTCTTACATATCTTAAAACCACAACTAGACATTTAGGGAGGATAAAAATAACCCTTGCATATTTTACTTCCTTACTTGCCACATGGATGGCATAAAGCTTAGCGTGTAAATTTCATTATCTGTTTTTCTTTTACAAAGTCACCACACTAATTTGGGACTAGAAACTTATGTAATTAATCTTGGAGTATGCTATTTCCTCGCACCCTAGTGTGATCTTGGAAATCATAAAAGAGATTTCCTAAACAAGTCTTCATCTCCCTTAAAGAAAATCAACCAATCTCTAGGAGAGGTCAATACCTCTAAGCTCATTTTGGAACTTAAGTCTAAGACTTGTATGGACCCACACATTCCCACATGTGCACAATATTACTATGGTTTCAAATTACTAGAGTAACTCACTTAAGAAGTATAAAAGAATTGAAAGGGACCATACATGCCCATATGTTCACAATCTAGGGACAATTTTTCAAGATTTCTTAGATTACAAAACATCATAGGGAGATAAGAAATTCAAAGTAAGGATTGCCATATCCACTATCTTAGCTTAAGATTCTTTCGTTTGGAAGGGTCATTTGAAAAAAAATAGTAATTTATCTAAACACGACAAGTAAATTACCACATAATTTACACCATGTTAAAATCTTGAATTTAACTTATTAAAAAAAAATTCACCATCACCACTCCTTGCACACACTCTCACTCACTCAAAAACCTTTTTGCTAGATACTTGAAACTCTTTTTTGGGATTCACTTGTTTAGTAAAGAGCCTTTTAGCACACCATCATAAAAAATGAAGTTGGTCCATGACCCCAACTTCACAGCCTACTCTCACATTCTAAAAAGAAACCATAATCAACCCACTTTCTAAACTCCATAGGAGGAACGAAAAAGAATTTGGTAGTATAAGTTATGATTTTGGGGATATGGATCCAAATAACTCCCCGTCATCACTTCTCACTTGAAACTTAGAAAATTGTGAATTAGGGTGCCAACACTACAACAAAACAGGCCATTAGTGCCTAGTTTAGCATCGTAATTTAGTGCATGAATTGGGCTGATGGGATGGCGCAAAACCCGACACTAAATGACGTGTTCACCTGGCCGCCGGATTTAGCGCCCAGTTTATCTCCCTCTTTAGTGTCAGTTTTTTCTTCCTATTTAGCACGTATTTTTGCTCCCTCTTTAGCGCCCAATTTTGCTCCTTATTTAGTGTCCAATTTTTCTCCTGATTTAGTGCCTATATTAGCACCTAAACTAAGATATAGCTCCCTAAATAACCCCCAAAATAGCTCTTGGTTTAGTGCCTAGTTTATCTCCAGGTGTGGAGCTTAATTTAGCACCTACTTTAGCTCCAGGTGTAGCTCCTAGTTTATCTCTTGGTTTAGAACATGGTTTAGCTCTTGGTTTAGCGCCTAGTTTAGCTCCATGTGTGGCACATAATTTAGCTCCTGTTTTAGATCCTAGTTTAGCTCCAGGTGTGGCACCTAATTTAGCTCTTGGTTTAGTGCCTAGAATAGCTCTGGGTGTAGCTCCTAGTTTAGCTCATGATTTAGCACCTAGTTTAGCTCTTGGTTTATCTCCTAGTTTAGTGCCTAGTTTAGATCTAGGTGTGGTGCCTAATTTAGCTGCTGGTTTATCTTCTGATTTAGTGCCTAGTTTAGCTCCAGGTGTGGCGCCTAGTTTAGCTCCCAATCATGCTTTTTGTTTTTCTTCTAGTGTATCATCTAAAATAACTTCTAGTTTGGCTTCCAAATTAACACCAAGATGTGCTTCCATTATTGCATATTTTTTTTTCTTCCATAATTGCTTCCTTGTTAGCTCCATGGTTTGCTTCCTTTTAGTTCCAAGGTTTGCTTCCTTTTTAGCTTATGGTTTTTCTTTTTTTTTAGGTCCAGAGTTTGCTTTCATTTAGTCTTGGGATTTGCTTCTTAATGAACATCCATTTTTGTTTCTTTTTAAGTAACCAATTTAGCTTCCTACTTAGATCCAAAAATAGCTCCAAGTATGGCTTCAAATTTAATGTCAAGTTTTACTTCCATTTTAGATCCACATTTTTCTTCCATTTTAACAATTCATGTTGTGTCCTTTTTAGCTTCGATTTAGTAATTTAAAGTTTTTACTTCAATTTAATTAGTTAAATATATCATGCATCTTAAAAAACTTATATTATTATAGAGTAAGTCATATTGCATTTGAAGTATTTTATATGATAGCTTTTATAAAGAATTTTTAGGGAACTGGACATCCATACAAACTAACAACATCATTATACTTATTAAATATACATCTAAATAAAATCTACAAAATACAATATATATAAAATAACAAGATAATGATTATAACATCATCATCATCTATAATTAAAACTAGCCATATATATCAATATTAGATAAGTATAATGTCAAACAAGTTATATCTTTAATACTGATAAGATCATCATCATATATAACTACAATAAGTGAAATTCAAATATGACAGTAGATCAATAACATGTCAGAATGATACATGGCCAACAATTGACGTAAGTTAAGATGATATATGTCCAAATGATATAAGCCAAAATGATAAATTTCAAAATGATAAAACTCAATAATATGGTATTGTTGGTGAAAATAATACATATGGTAGTAAACATGATAATAAGAATCATAACGATATATCAACAATGATCAATGATGAAGTCTATATGATCAATGTCACTGGCTACTATCACCAACTATGTCATCATCAATGTGGTCATCATCATCGTCATTCACATTGTCTTCTTCATATGCCTCATCATAAACATCTCCCATGTTTGTATTAGACCCATTATAACTCGGATCTATCTCATGAGGATCAACTAGATCTTCTGGAAGACTCGTGTTCTGCAAAAAAGAATATTCAAAATGAAAAGTTAATAATTATTTCATGCAATATGTAATTTTTGTGTTATATTTCTAATATTACAACATATGAAACAAAACCATAATCATATTACATCATATCAAAGTGCACATACCCTAATATAATTTCAAATACGTTACAAATAAGAAGTCATTCCAATGTTGTAAAACATGCAACAATTCCAATAAACGTTAGTAGACATCGTAAAAAATGTGTTATACATTCTTTTTTTGTAAGTTAGAAAAAATATATTGAAACCTGCTAGAGAGAAAAAGTTACAGCTGGCGGAATCGACTGAGAGACTGTGTAAACATCACCCTGGTGGGAAACCAATGCTGCCACATGTCCATAGAGTTCCCAATTGTCCATGAAATTACAAAAAACTATAAAAAAAAAAAAATGTGCTAAGCCTATAAGCGAAGATGCCTCGCAGGGCTGGAACCCAGTATAATAAACCGTCTCGAAACATCACAAAAATAGTGAAACCTAAGAACACTGGAGTCACCCGGAGCTAGGGCCTAGCGTCCATTCTTTCGAAGGTTCTTTTGCAATGTCCTTGTGGTGTTCTGGAGGTTCTTGCACAATGTTCGGAGTGGTGTACTGGAGAGCATGAAGAAGAGTTTCCAGGCGCTCCTCACGATGAACCTGATGTTCATCTCTGTTCAACATCTCCTTGATGTCATTTTTGACTTCCATGACTGAGCTCTAGATAGAGTCCAGAGAATTCTGCAAATTCAAGATCTCATCGCACCGAGAACAAATAGGAGGAGGCGGAGGGGGAGGTGGAGCATAAAAAGAAGAAGTGGGGGAGGTAGAGGAAGGGAGAGGGGAGGAGGAATAAGAGAGGGGGGTGATCAGAATGAGGGGAGTAGAGGGACAAGAGGGGATGGGGTGGAGACTACTGGACGAGTGACGGATTTGGGTTGAGATTTAGTACAAAACCAAGGGAATATCCAAAAATATCAAACCACTCAACTCTACATGCCCATAAAGAGGACAACGAAGGGAGTTCTAGAGTGGTGGCATGGTCAAGAGGGATTTCTAGAGTGGAGGTGATAATAGGAGCCTGAGGCAAGTTCTGAGGAGCTTTCCTACCTTGACCCCACGAGCCTCTACCCCTCGCAACATACCAAGCCACCCCATGCTTTGATTTTCCTCACTGTCGCAGCATATGGAAGACGACTAGGAGAGGAGGGGAGGAAATGGACCAGAGGTGAAGCAGAGGGAGGAACTCGAATTGGTGGTGGAGAGGATGGGTAAGCTTGGACTAGAGGCAAAGAAAAACTCCAATGAATATGTGACTGTGAGGAGCAAGAGGCAAAGTGTGTGAATGAGCCATAGACTCCACTGACATAGAACAAAAACCATGAATCATGGGCTTGCGATGGGACTAGTTAGGAGGCCATCCCATCACATTAAAAACCTCTACGAGCTGGAGCTCCATTTCCATAATTGGATCTATGAAAAAATGAATATGGGGTAGGTTGATCGATGGGTTGAATGCATGGATTAAATGCTTGGTGGGAGTGTGGTATGTGGTGGCGGGATGCTAAGAGGTCTATAGCCAGGTGTCCTCCCACTTGTCCATGCGCATGATGAACCCAGTGACACCCCATCCGGGGAATGTGTTATACATTTTAACTATCAACTGTAAATTCTATTACATAACCATACGTGCCAACCCTCTCCATTTTGTGATATATATGATTATGTTTGCCTATAAAAATCCTTTGAGAGTTAATTGGTCTATATATAATCTTCTCTTATATTTCACAAATGAATATTTTTCTAGGAAATTTTGGCCCATTGTAATATGCTTCAAAGGGCATTTGAGAATTAACTAGTTTATAGGTAATTTTGAAGATGCTCTCGATACTCATTTAACTAGACCACATCCAAATGTCAATCCTTCTAAAGCAAAAATTAAATACATCAAGCCCTAAAGGATTGAAAATTATGACAAAAATGTAATAAAAGGTGTCAAGGTGTATTGCCTTGCCTTTCCTTGCCATTCCATTCCATGTCTTGCCATGCCTTTCCTTTTCATTCCTTGTAGTGCCATGCCTTGCATTTTATTTCCTTTCCATGTATTTCCTTGCCTTACCATGCCATGCCATTCCATGCCTTTCCTTTCCATGACTTTCCTCACCATGCAATGCCATGGTATGCTTTGCCTTTCCATGCCTTGCCATTCCATCCCTTGCCCTGTCATTCCATGCATTTCCTTCCCTTATCATGCCATGCATTGTCTTGCCTTTCCATGCCATTCCATGCCTTGCCTTTTGCATGCCTTTCCTTTCCATCCCATGTCGTGTCTTTTCATTCCATGCCATGCCATGCCTTGTCATTCCATGCCATGCCATGCCATGCCATGCCTTGCTATTGTATGGTATGCCTTTCCTTGCCATGCCATGCCATGCCTTGCTATTGTATGGTATGCCTTTGCTTGCCATGCCTCTCCATACCACGTCTTGCATTCACTTGCCATGCCTTGTCTTTCAATACCATGTCTTTCCATATCATTCCTTTCCTTTCCATGCCTTGCATTTTTATGTCTTTCCATGCCATACCTTGCATTGCCTTATCTTGATATGCCATGTAATGGATTTTCTTTCCATGCCATGCCATGCCTTTCCTTTGCATGCCTTGCCTTGCCATGCCATGCCATGCCTTGTCTTGCCATTCCATGTCATGTGATTCCATGCCATGCCATGTCATCCCTTGCCTTTCCATGCCATGCCATTCCATGTTATCATATGGTACGCCTTTCCATGCTAGGCCCCTCTATACCATGCCTTGCAATGTCTAGCCTTGTCTTTCCATACCATGCCATACCTTGCCATGCCTTTCCTTTTCATTCCTTTCCTTGCCATCATTTCCATGCCATGCCATTCCTTTCCATGCCATGCCATGACATGCCATGCCTTGCCTTTCCATGTCATGCCATGTCGTTCCTTGTTATTGTATGGTATGCATTTCCATGCCATGCCCCTCCATACCATGCCTTGCATTCACTTGCCATGCCTTGTATTTCCATACCATTCATTTCCATATAATTCCTTTCCCTCCCATGCTATGTCATTTTATGCCTTTTCATGCCTTTCATCTAGAGCACCCCTCAATCCCGGGTGCCATGCCTCAAAAGTTGTTTTACTCATTGATTTTGAGAACTAGTGTGTTTCTTAGTTTGAAGCAATGAAAAATTTGGATTAAGGGGTCCAATTTATGAAACCTTCCCTTAGGATAGGATGGATAATGTGGTCACCTAGTCCATGCCTTAACAAGCTTGTAACATCTCACATAACTAAAAAATGCTCATTTGTTAGGTTTTTATGCCCTGAGGAGGAATTGGCCAAGAGTCCCTGAAATGGTTTGGTATGCGACTTACAACTCGACATGTAATGGAAACAAAGACTTATATGGAGGAATCGTCATCTCCGTTGGATTCCTTGGATAGGATTTCCTCTAGAGAACCCCTCAGTCCTAGGTCCCATGCCTCAGAAGTTATTTTTTTCATCGATTTGGAGAAATAGGGTTTTTCTCAGTAAGAAGCAATGAAACATTTGGATTTAGGGGTCTAATTTATGAAACCATGCTTCAAGAGCGAATGGACAATGTGGTCATCTAGTCCATGCCTAAACAAGCTTGCAACATTTCAAAGAACTCAAAAATGTTGCTTTGTTAGGTTTTTATGCCCTAAGGAGGAATTGGCCAAGAGTCCCTAAAATGGTTTGGGATGCAAATTGCAACTTGACATAAAACAAAAATCAAGACTTGGATTGAGAAATCGTCGAATCCGATGGATTACTGAGATAGGATTTTAGCTAGAGCATCCCTCACGCTCAGGTTCCATGCCTCAAAAGTTGCTTTACTCATTGATTTCGAGAATTAGTGTTTTGCTCAGTTTGAAGCAGTGCAACATTTATATTAAGGGGCCAAATTTATGAAACCGTCCCTCGTGAGAAGATCAATAATGTGGTCACCTATTCCATGCCTAAAAAATCTTGCAACATCTCATGGAACAAAAAAATGTTGCTCCGTTAGATTTGTATGCCCTGAGGAGGAATTGGCCAAGAGTCCCCGAAATGGTTTGTGATGTGACTTGCAAATTGACATATAATGGAAACAGAGACTCAGATTGAGGAAATTTTGTCTCTATTGGATTCCTAACATAGTATTTCAGCTAGAGCACCCCTCACTCTCGGGTCCCATGCCTCAGAAGCTTTTTTTTTCATCGATTTGGAGAACTAGGGTTTTTCTCAGTAAGAAGCAATGCAACATTTGGATTTAGGGGTCCAATTTATGAAACCATGCCTTGGGAGTGAATGGAAAATTTTTTCACCTATCTCATGCCTACAAAATCTTGCAACATCTCACGGAACTCAAAAATTCTACTCCATTAGGTTTTTATGCCTTGAGGAGGAATTGGCCAAGAGTCCCTGAAATGGTTTGGGATGCGACTTGCAACTGGGCATATAAAAAAAATGAGACTCGGATTGAGGAACCATCATCTCAATTGGATTAATAGCATAGGATTTCAACTAGATCACCCCTCACTCATGGGTCCAAAGCCTCAGAAGTTGTTTTCTTCATCGATTTTGAGAATTAGGGTTTTGCTCAGTAAGAAGCAATACAACATTTGGATTTAGGGGTCCAATTTATGAAACCATTCCTCATGAGAGGATGGAAAATTTGGTCACCTATTCCATGCCTAAACAAGCTTGTAACATCTCACGTAACTCAAAAATGTTACTCTGTTAGGTTTTTATGCCCTGAGGAAGAATTGGCCAAGAGTGCCTAAAATGGTTTGGGATGTGACTTTCAACTGTGGATAAAATGAAAAAAAATACTCAGATTGAGGAACTGTCGACTCCGATGGATTAATGGGATTTGATTTCAGCTAAAGAACCACTCACTCTTGAGTGTCATGCCACAAAAGTTTCTTTACTCATTGATTTCAAGAACTAGTGTTTTGCTCAGTTTGAAGGAATGCAACATTTTGACTAAGGGGTCCAATTTATGAAACCATCCCTCAGGAGTGGATGGATAATGTGGTCACCTATTCCATTCCTAAACAAGCTTGCAACATCTCACATAACTCAAAAATGTCTCTCTGTTAGGTTTTTATGCCATGAGGAGGAATTGACCAAGAGTCCTTGAAATGGTTTGGGATGCGACTTGAAATTGGGAATATCATGGAAAATTAGACTCAAATTGAGGAATTGACATTGTTATCGCTCGGTTTGTAGTCTAGGTCAGGTAGCTTAAAATTAAAGGTCAAACTGGCATAGCAGGAGCTTCCCCATCCACTGTCACCTCGATGAGGGGCTCTTTCTATTTAGGGTGGCTAAACCCAAGGGACACGTCCCTAGGTAATCTGGGGTGTTGAAAGGAAAAGGGTCAAGGGATTAAGGCTCAAGAGGTTAAAGTAGGTTTTCCCTTCATAGATTACCGCCAAGAAGATAGTCAAAGAGAAGATAAAACACAAGATAGGCACATGTTTGTGAGACAAAGCAACAATAAAACTAAAATGTGCAACAATGGTCAATACTTCATAAATTAATGACTATCTTTATTATATATGAGCACATATAGCAGTAATTATTGACGAAGTCAATGATTGCAAAAAAATGACTATGGTTTGTAATGTTACTTCTCAATAACACTGGAGATGATATAGCATTCAATGTATAAAATCAATCTTTGAATTATCACAACGCATTAAAAATCATTAATATGCTCACATGTAATAGACTTGTCACGTCACTATACTAAGGGTGATGTCAACTTTATTCTAGGGTTAGTTAAATAGGCAAGGAAGTCAATGTTTTGCAATTTGGCCAATGGAAATTATCAATACACCAATGCCTATCATTAGATGACTAAGCCACAACGTTTTATATCAAGCAAGAGCCAAAAAGAGGCATGACGTCATCATTAAATTAGGGTTAGTAAGACGTTAGGGTTAGTTAGGGTTTCAAATTCAAGAAGTTTG
>SNQJ01S0111721.1:38272-48848 GCA_010110895.2 Picea sitchensis | reverse complement strand
GGCTTCGAAAGTTTCCATATTCTGTGCTCTCATTTCTTCCGAAGTGCATTCACCCAAAGATTCTAATCCATTGACATGTACCCCTCCTGGCGATCAATGACCAAGACCTACTTCAGGTCTTTACCTGGAGTCCATAGAATTATGCCACCTATCCTCTGGATCCAACGATTGATGTTTACTTTGGGTCTTCAGAGTTCTCAAAACTCAACCTTCTCCTTCCTTAGAAGTGTGCATATTTCTGCCATGTGTCCCTCTGAATCGGATGACTGAAATTCACTTCAGATTTTTGAGGTTTGAAAATCTCAACTCTCAACCTTTTCTCCCTCCTAAAGCTCATGATCTGTCACCATGCATCTCTCTGGATTTGACGATCTAGATTCACTCCAGACTTTGGGTTTCGGGAGTTTCAACTCTCAACTGAAACCTTCGAAGTGATTCTTCCCAGAGCCTCAGATATATTGACACGTACCTCCTCCGATGACCAATGGTTAGAATTTACTTTGGCGATTTCAATCTCTCCTCGACCATAAGATCTCTCTCAAGGGTTATGGATCTTGCACCACCTGTCCCTCTTGGTGATGAAGGACCTGTTATAACCCTAAATTGCACCACACATGCTTACCTGGCATCAGGCCAACTCATATCCCTTCTTTTCCAAAACTCTACTAAACAACTCTTTGAAAATCCTCTTGTGTAAAGGCCCATGTGCCCTAACCCATTACTGCGCATGTGTACATGCTGGCTGACCCAAAGTAGCCCACATGGACCGACAAAAGCATGAAAAAGGGAAATTTTCCGACGAAACAAAAAGCTATGGGTGAGTTAACTGAAACTCCCAGCCATGCATGGCCGAGGGTTCGTCCAAATACCTAACTCCTTCTATCCTATAAAAGAAGGGGTAGGGGTACCATTTGGAGAAGGAAAAAATATAGAAAAGAAACTCTACCCATTTATGTATTCCATTGTCCCAACCCTTTAGCCTTTCCTAATGCTAAAGGAGATTTAAAGAAAATTAGTTGAAGGACAGAAGAAGAGGAGCCCAAGATCAGGTTCAAGGAGTAGTGGCTAGTCTCAACTTTTGTAAGTTGATTCATTTTAAGTAATAACGAAAATGCTTTTCCTGTCCCAATTCATGAACTTTCTATGATTTGATTAGTTTATGTTTGATTTCTAACCCGTTAGTATGTAAGTAGTATGCATGCATAGTTCTTTCTCGTCTTGAATGCAGGTCAGCTTTGGAAGGAGTATTGTGAACAAGTAATCAAGCACAATGGAGGATCGACATCAAACGCCGGTAACAAGGTAGGTGGATCTTTCCATGCATTTACTAAGAAAAGGGGATTTAAATCTAGGGATGTAGGTAGAAATTAATTTCTATTTGGTCATATCTATATACAAAGTCTGAACTCTATTTGCTAGTCCGTAGGGTGTTTTTCCCCAACAACAGAATTGGCGACCATACTGGGGAGAATCTCTAGGGTTCCTAGAATTTTATTTAGTTTTTGGGTAGTTTAAAGAATAGTTTTTCTTGCCTGTATTTTCTTTTCATTTCTGTAAAGTCTAAGCTAGCAGGGAGTATGGTTTTCCATACCATCTTTCCTTGGCTTTTGCTTGACTGTGTTTTTCGGGACCTACAGAGGTACACACGGCCTGCACAAGGCCTGCACGCATGTAACCACACCCCATCCTCTTACAACCCACGCGTGAATGCTAGCTGTAGAGGTAGAAGTAGCGTGTAGGAGTTCAGAGAACCTTAGAGGCAGTCCTCCTCTTCCTTGTCAGAATCACACATTCTCAGGGGGTTTTCTGAAATTCTGTCTGAGTCTTGTTTGCTAACAGTCCTATCTCAGATTGTTTTTTCCTTATTATTTTTTTCCTTGCATTATTTGTTTTTCTGTTAGAAAGAGTATCCAAGCCTTCAAGGGATCCTGGTTATCAATATCAGTGGTCTCTTCCTGGTTTGGTCTATTTGTTTTCATTTTTTCCTTAGAGTTTAGATATACAAGCGGCCTATACAAGGTCAACCCATGTGTACACGCCCTCTGTCTCTGTTCAACACGTGTTCGCACGCGTGCTGTTTGAGTAAAAGTCGTGTGCTTGTACATGCTACTTTTTGTTCAGGGTGGGGTAGTCATCCCCTCCTTTGATAAGAAGTATTCCTCTCAGGTGTTTGAATCTATGTTTGAGCAGTTAGTAGCTTAGGATTATTTTTACCCTTAACTTGCTTTTTCTCATTTAAAACGTTGTCAGATTTTTTTTTTTTTTTTTTTTACGGTTTTTAGACAAGTGTGAGATTCATTGTTTTCACAATTGCTATTGTGTGATTTTCTAATCTGATTCTTTGTGATCTGCGCTTTAAGCCATAATTGTTTTTCTTGGTTTTTTGCTTGTCAGTATTTTTCCCTTTCTTGCTTTACTAGCACTTAAATAAAAAAAAGAAATCTCTTTTCATTTGCTTCTTTGGTTGAAGAGTGTGTTTCTGCATCATTAGCTAGGGAAAAGTCTTTTATTTCATAAGTTTTTGTAGTTCACTTAGATCATAAGTAGCTCGTAGTTGAGTGAAATTCCTTTGAGTTTGCTGTCCAAAATCTTAGAAAAGTTAAAAAATCTTTCTTTTGAAAAGTTGTTGAAATTTTGCATTTAGTAAAAGTTTTGTTTCAATCTTTTTTATTCATTTTTTTATTTTGTCTTTTACACACCATTAGTTTCACCCTCATACCCCTTGACGTAAGACAAAGCCATAAAAGTAACGCTAAATTTAAAATCTACTAGAATTTTATGTTTGTAGGGTTCACAAACTAGTTCAGGACTCTTCAAGGCCATTTTAAATCAAACATTGGAGTCTGATATAGGGAGTGTTTAAGTCCAGTTTTGTGGAAGTTATCCGGGACCCCCCTCTAACATATGGGATAAACACGAGGTCGCGTGTAGAAAGGTAGCGGAGATAACCCCTCCAAAGCCGAACCAATCGTAGTGGAGAACACATATAGAGGGTTTGTTTTGGGATTCCATCGTTTGCATTTGCCACGGGGCTTCATGGGTCTCGAATCCGTTCGAGGTCCTCAGTTTTCTTACAAACCATTTTCTCTTGATACCCTTGATAGGTTTCAGGCTCGATACCCTACTCATTGTGGTCTACCCAACTTTCGACTGTACGCACCTGGTGACTGTTCGCGTGCTGGAAACCTAGTTGCCAATCTTTGTTAGGGACATACACAGGTGACTGCGGGGGTATACTGCGGTACCTAGGACAAACATCGGGCCACGCTTTGGAGAGTATACCCGGAGAGTGCTTCTGTGTTCGAGTTACACTTTCACTGGTAAGTTTCTCTAGTGTTGGCTGTTGTAACTGTTCTTCCAAATAATTTAGTGTTTGCTTGTCTTATCTTCTAGGAATTTTTTTTCTTAGTGTGTGTTACTTTTGAGCGTTTAGAATACCTTAGAGTGTTTTGGATCTTCTCACACAGTGGAGGATCCAAAGATCCACCAGTCATGAAGGCTTCTTGGCCTGCCGCCAGTTACAATGGAGCCACCCCTGCCATCATTAAGGCGGAAGCTAGACCAACAAGGGTCTTTTGAAGCGACCGGGCTACAAACCATTGTGCTTGAACAACCCTCGGAGGAATCGACCATTTTGAACCTTGAAGCAACCGCTCTTGGCGCGGTTGAGACCTCAACCAGTGATCTCTTGGCACCTTTTATTGTACCAATTCAATTTCACGAGCGCCAGACAGTGCCTCACACATCAATGGAAACAAATGTTGTTACTTATTCTGAGAATTCTTCAATTCCCACCACGGTTGTCACCATAGGAGAGTCATCTCGTAACCTACCATCGTCAGTTCGAGCCACCATGGTATCAACCGCAACTACTTCGCACAGTGGTTCAAACCCATCTTTGGCGACGACCAAAACCCCTCTTACACCTAGTGTGACATGCCCTCCATTCTCATACGATATGCCTAGTTCGGGTACAAGTCCTGTACTGTCCTACTCCACTTTACAGACTTTGGGTTTGGGGGAAGGGAGCTCTAGCTCTCCTCTGCAAGGTCACTTGGGGGGCACTCCTATCCCTTTTAATGCTTTTCCTTACGCAGGAGGTCATATCCCTCCTTCGTTCCCTTCACTCGGTGGTTCGCATCAGCAATCCGTCGGGCAACCTACACACAATAGTTTATTTGGAGTAGGGAGTCAAGGACCACCTTCGCATAGTATGCTAATAGGTTCGACACCGTTTTCTTAGAACATAACGTTTGGTAACAACACATTCTCATTAACCGCTTTTTCGACTGGGGGAAACCCCATTTTTGGATAGTCTACTCCTGTGCAGGGTACTATTCCTGCACAGGGGGAAAACATAGCAGGACCTTGGAATTCAGGGCAAGGATCTGTTCCCTCCTCCAGAATGCCGATTTGGGGTAGTTATTTCCACAATCAATGGAACCCCAGACAAACTACTATGCCTATCCCCACGGGGCTGGCATGTGGTAATCCTTCCCAAATTCCTTCGAATACATTGCATACCCAACAATCCATGTCCTATTTGGGAAATCAACCGATGATGTCTCCACAGATGAAAAATCCTTACACTGGCCAAGGCCATGGTTTCTACCAAAATCTGGGCCAGCAGCTAAAATTTTCCTAGCAACCTGGTGCCAGTCAAACTCCAAGACCCTTTTTCCCAGGTTATCAGTAGCAACCCAAACTACCTTTCCTGGCGAATTTACACTTGCTATATTTGACGAGGTTGTTGAATGACCCCATTTGTCATGATCCGCGTTGGCCTCCTATGCCGACGAAGTTTCCTTCGAACATTCCAAAGTTCGAAGCCAAGCCTAATGAAGATACAGGAGATCATGTGACTACCTTCCATATTTGGTGTTCATCTAAATCATTGAAAGATGACTCCGTACAGTTGCGATTGTTTCAACATACTCTCATTGGGAGTGCCACAAAATGGTACATCGAGCTCGATCACTCAAGATACTCTTCTTTTGGTGAACTAGCGATGGCTTTCCTTAACCATTTCCAGTTACCTGTGAGATATGATGCTGGCACGGAGCTACTCGCTAATTTTGAACAGACAATAACGGACCATATCTCTGATCACATCCAAGAATGGAGACGCCGGAAGAGTTTAATCAAAGTACCAGTCCCACCAACATTCTTGCTTGAGTGGTTCCTTAAGTCTTTGGTCCCGCAGTTATCCAAAGACGTCACGACATCCAGAGTTTTCTCTAAAGAAGATGCCATCATGAGGGCTCAATAGTTTGAGCTCATCTATTCTCAATCCGATTTATTATACAACATCTTGCCAGATGCGCCACGTTCAATACTGGATAAAACTAGACAGAAAGCTGGACCGCATGCCGATGGTATCGTCAATTCAACACAAACCAAGCCCGTTGAGCAATTGATAAAGCAGTTGCAACAGTTATCCATACAACACACAGTGGCCAGCCAAACTACTGCTTTGGCTTCCCTCCCTACCCAAACGTCGGAAGTACACACAGTGCAGTTGACTAACCCAAAGGCCCCCCAACAGCCTGAAGGGAAGAAAAAACAATGAAATAAGGGTAAGGGAGATAAAAAACCCAATGATAATGCTGGTGGGGACAACACTGAAAAATGGAAGGCGAGGTATCCATGCAACTTATGCGTGGAAGACCACCCGACCCATTTATGTCCTCGGCTTGCAGAGGCCCCAAAATTTGTCACACAACAACAATAGGCGGCGTTGACGAACCCATTTCAGCATGGTTAAAATCTAACTCAAGCCTTTGCAAGTACGGAAGGGGGCAGCCAAGAAAACTGCCCGCCTCCGAACAATCCCTCATCTGCGAACGTATATATGGTTAGGGGTGATGCTTTCATATCAACTAGAGCACACGATTATAGTAAACCAAACACTTCTGATAAAGGCAAAGAAGTTGACCTCCCATCTCTTTCTCTACAGATTGAGAAGATGTTGGGAGAAACAATGACACACATTCCAAAAGGTGCATTTAAAAAGGCTTCTCATAACCCAAATGCAAGGGTCGCCTAGAACTACTCTGTGGTGGAGGATTTATCACAAACCCCTTGTGCAATGTCTGCTTTGGAGGTCCTCCAAAGTTTCCCTTCTTAGAGGAAAGCTTTGTTAACCGCTTTGGGCTCTGCTGAGACTTGTAATCCGGGTACCATCATGTTGGATACAACCGACTTAAAACCTCATCTGCCTTACCACGTAGCGTTTCAGATAGTAGTAGCTTACCCCATGAAAATTTTTACACGGAATATATTCCGCACGATGGTCGACGAGGGCGCCTTGACATGCGTTATGTCATTGGCATGTTGGAAGGCCATAGGCCATCCCATTTTGTCTCCATCACCTACTCTCCTCACTGCTTTCGACGGTCGTTCGTTTCGACTACATGGTATTGTTCCTTCTTTCCCCGTGCAGTTAGGAGGGAAGAACGTGTGTGTCAAAGTAGAGGTAGTCGATGCTCCCCTCGACTATAACCTCTTGTTAGGATAGAGTTGGACTTATGCTATGCAAGCCATGGTTACTACATTTTTTTGGGTCTTGTTGTTTCCACACGAGGGCCGGATAGTGACCATTGATCAATTATTTTTCTCTAGACCTGACCCAGCTTTGGGGGCATCCACGGTCCCGATGATTGATAATCCTCAACCAGGTTTCGTCAACGTAGGAGTGGGTTTGTGCCCAACTTTGATGGGTACCTTCGATTACCCACCTCCGTAGGGCGATATCAAATTTATATCTAGTCACCATAAGGTTGAGATTTTTCAAGTTTCGTCGTTCTGCATGACTTACTTCGAGGATCCATGGATTCTTCCTTCCCCATCAGCCATGATGGATGAGACAGGGCACCCCGACATGTCCATGCCCTTGTTTTCCGTTGAAGTAGCATACTCTTTAGTCCTGCAAGCTTCAGCTAACACTGATCCAACTCCTCCACAAGAGTTAGATACTCTTCTAGAGCCTATTTGGGTTCAAGGTTCTCTCGCTAACGTCGATTTGTTAGACTTAGTCTTGCCTTCTGATGAAGTAGTAATCGAAGGAATGACTAGTCCAGACAAACCTTGGGAAGATCTTCATCACAGATCATATTTTCTCCCAGAGTAGCCGAATCGAAGCAGGAGAATTCATCGTGACCATGACGAGAGATCAGTCATGTTCTATTAATCTTTTAGCTACACATGAAGTTTATGCTGAGGGAAATATGGAAACTATCACTAAGACTATACTAATCAACATCTCCCGAAACCCTAACATCGTGGAGAACATCTTCGTCGAAGTAGATTGCTCCCCCGAAGAGTTTGAAATCTACATGGATCTTTTCAAAGAATTCCGCGACGTTTTTGCCTGGTAATATGAGGAAATGCCAGGTATCGATCCAAAAATAGTTGAACATGAAATCACAACGTATCCTGATGCCAAGCCCGTTCGACAAAAACTCCATCTAGTTAATCCCAAGAAAGCAACAACCATCAAGATTGAGGTTGAGAAATTGCTAAATGCAGGTTTTATCTATCCTATCCATTTGACTCAATGGGTGTCAAATCCTGTGCTGGTCAATTAAAAACAAGGCACGATTCGTGTATGTACTGATTTCCATGATTTGAACAAGGCATGTCCCAAAGATAATTTTCCAACACCGTTCATCGACCAGATCATTGATGAATGTGTTGGTTGCGAAGCCTTTTCTTTCATGGACAGTTTTTCGGGATATAATCAAATCCAAATCAAACCCAAAGACCAACACAAAATGACATTCATTTGTCCGCGGGGTACATTCGCATATCATAAGATGCCTTTTGGTCTTAAAAATGCTGGCACCACCTTCCAGTGGGCCATGTCTTTTTCTTTTCATGATATCAAGCATATAGTTGAGGCCTATCTAGATGATTTAGCATCACGATCTTGCACGAGAATGGATCATCCTACACACATTAGACTAATCTTCGAACACTGTCCCTACTTTAGGATTCACTTGAATCCAAACAAGTGCAACTTCTACGTAACGTCAGGACGTTTGCTAGGTTTCATTGTATCAACAACAAGGATCATGGTCGATCGTCTCAAGGTGGAGGCAATAATTCAGTTGCCCCCCCCATGCACAATCCTACAACTTCAGAGTCTACAAGGCAAGGCGAACTTCTTACGATGCTTCATTTCCAACTATGCCAAAATCACCAAGGGATTTATGCGTTTACTGAAGAAAGACGTTCCCTTTTTCTGGGATGAAGCCACTCAACACTCTTTCGATGCATTAAAACACGCCCTCACCACTGCACCTCTTCTACGACCACCTAACTATAACAAAGATTTATTATTATATCTAGCTTCCATAGAGTCAACCATTGGCTTGGTTTTAGTTCAGGAAGATGATTCGTTCTTAGAATACGTGATCTATTACCTGATCCGAGGCCTCGTAGGACCGGAACTCAATTATTATCACATCGAAAAACTTGCATTGGCAACAGTTCATGCTGTTCAACGGTTTCGTCATTATGTTCTGTTTCGCAAGACCACCGTCATTGCTATCATAAATCCATTCCAGTACATGTTGACACGACGGGTTATAGGTGGAAAAATTAGTATATGGATAGTCATCCTCCAAGAATTTGACTTAGACTTCATTTCAACAAAGTCCAAAAAGTCATTGGTCTTCGCAGAACTTATTTCAGAACTTCCGGTTGAGTCAGGTGACGTTGTTCTTGAGGAATCGCCTATCCGGGGGGATATGTTTTTGATCACATCTTCAGATCCCTGGTACAGAGATATACTTATCTATCTCCAGACTTTGAAGTGCCCCAACTCTGCTTCTCGTGATGAGCGTCGATGTATACGCCATCAGGCTAAGAATTATCTCATACTCAATGATACGTTGTATCAGAGAGGTGTAGACTGTGTCTTATGTCGATGTCTCACACATGAGGAGGTAGTCATTGTGCTCAATGATTGCCATACCGGAGCTTGTGGCGGTCATTTTTCTGGGCTGGAAACAAACCAAAATATTCTACGAGCATGTTACTTCTGGCCGACACTTATCAAGGATTGTATAGAATCGGTCAAGAAGTGCCATCCATGCCAAGTCTTCTCTTGGAAGATGAGGGCGCGTCCCGCTCTGATGTTTCCTGTCATCACAGTTGGTCCCTTCACCAAGTGGGGGATTGATTACACTACTTGCAACCCCCCATCAGAAAGGGGGCACCGCTATATCATCATAGCTGTCGACTACTTCACTAAGTGGGTCGAATCTATGTCAACGTTTAAATATGATGGAGAGACTGCAACTCTCTTCTTATTCAATCAGATCATAGCAAGGTTCGGAGTCCTGAGAGAGATTGTCATTGACCATGGTAGTCACTTTCAGAACCAAATGATGACCGAATTAACATCAAAGCTTGGGTTACGGAAAGAGCATTCATCACCTTACTACCCCCAAGCCAATGGGCAGGTAGAGGCTGTAAACAAAACTCTTAAGACTATTCTACAACAAACTATCAACTCAGCCAAGTCAAATTGGAATTTGACGTTATACTCGACATTATGGGCTTACCGAATATCTGTTAAGACTGCAACCGGTTTCTCACCTTTTCAACTCGTTTATGGGTTGGAGGCAGTCTTGCCCATTGAATGTCAGATCCCATCTCTAAAATTGGTAGTACAATTATTGCCAGACACTTCTCCACTTGAAGAACGGTTAGTACACCTTGAGAAGCTCAATGAGCAGCGTTGTGATGCGGCCCTGGTCAATGAGGCTCACAAACATAAGGTCAAGTGTCAGTATGATAGGTCCATTCGTCCTTGGATTTTCTCTGAAGGTGACCTTTTCTTGGTCTATGACCAAGATAAATACCCCCTGGGGGTAGGAAAATTCAAACCCATGTGGTTCGGACCCTTCATCATAAAGAGGTATCAAAGAAGGGCACTTATCGTCTGGTTGATTTTGAAGGGAATGCTTTGGCGGAGCCTAGAAATGGGCTCTACCTCAAGAAGTATTACTCGTAGGCAGGTCACTGTGGGTAACTTTTTGTAACATATGTATAGGCTTTGTACTATTACTTTTTAGTTTCTTTTAAGTGTTATGGACGTGTCATTGATGTTATCTTTCGTCAATATGACAGATTTCAAGTGATTCCGAGGTGTTCGTTGGGTATGCATATGGTGCTAGTCGGCACACTCAGAGGCTTGCCTCCACAGCTTGGGTAATATTTACACCTCAGGGCCAGTTGTTATCTTTCGGAGGTATATTCTTAGGTGACACCACAAATAATGTCACCGAGTATAGTGCATTTATTGAGTTACTTTGTGACACCTTGTCATTGGGTATCTCTCATCTCCAGGTCTATCTTGACGCTCAACTGGTTGTGTCGCAGCTAAACATAGTATATCGGGTTCATGATCCAACTTTACACCGAATATTCCTTAGGGTACGTCTCTTAGAATGAAACTTTGATTATATTACATATTTTCATGTTCCTAGGAGATTAAACCAAATTACAGATACTCTAGCTAATTAAATTTTAGATTGGCATCTTGCACACATATGAAAGAACATTGACA
>SNQJ01S0111721.1:9509-27743 GCA_010110895.2 Picea sitchensis | reverse complement strand
TATTTTTCTCCACTTAAACAATCCATCAAATCATCCATCCTCAACAATGGAAATCTGTACCTAATGGTTATCTTATTTATCATCCTCGAGTCAGTACACATCCTCCAACCTCCATCTTTCTTCGGACTGAGTACTGTTGGAATAACACATGGACTCAAGATTTCCCTGACCAAACCTTTGTCCAACAACTCCTGGACTTGCCTTTTAACTTCTTCATTCTCTTGCGGCGTCAATCTGTACGCGGCTTTTCTTGGCAAACTGGCTCCTGGTATGAGATCAATATGATGACTCACACTCCTGATTAGTGGCAACGAATGAGGTAATTCATCCACTACTATATCAACGAACTCTTCCAGCAGTTCCTAAACCTCTTCTGGTAAATCATCCACTCTGGTGCTAGTCAGAACAATCTTTGGCTTCCTGACCACAATAAATTGTGGATCCTCCTTCTTCTTAACCTCCGTAAGAAGTTCCTTCCCACTCATGAGAAGTACTGCGTTTCTCACTTCCGGCTTCACCTCCTTATCTTTAATTGGAAGTAACATGTGAGTCCTCCCATTCTTCTCTAGGGTGTATGTGTTCATTATCCCATCATGAATCACATTCTTGTCATATTGCCATGGTCTACCCAACAATAGATGACAAACATCCATAGGAATGACATCACACAATATCTTATCATTATATCCTCCTATCTTGAATTCAACTAAACATTGTTTAGTAACAGTTACTTGATGTCCTTTCTGTAGCCATGAAGCTCTGTATGGGCTTGGATGATCAGTCGTCTCCATCTCCAGCTTCTCTACCATCTCGTTTGAAATGAGATTATCCATGCTACCACTGTCTACAATAAACTTACATACCCTGTCCTTGGTCTTGCAAGCAGTCCTGAAAAGTCTGGTCCTTTGGATGGAACTCTCCACCTCCTTCTCTGGTGTCAAAAGGACTTTCCGCATCATCAACAATCTTCCACCTTCAGTGTCTTCTGCCTCAACATCCCGCCTCTGTGCCTCAGCGATGTGAGATTCTCCAATATATTTCTTTTTGTCTGGACATTTGTAAGACTTGTGCCCATTCTTTCCACATGTGAAGCATGTTATTACTCCACCTCTTCCTCTTCCTCTACCTCTAGTACGAGGAAAAGTGTTGTTGTCAGCATAATCTCCTCTCTGCTCAGTATGATGCCCTCTCTATTTAGCATATTGCTGCCCTCGCTGTGAGGTTCCACCTCTCTCAGTTCGAGTATGAGGTTTCTTCCAGTCCTCCCTGGGCTTTAGATATTTGTCTTGGGCAACTGATTTGCCTCTGGGCTGACTTCTGCCTCGGCCTCTCTGACTCTGTTTTTGGCTCAGCTTCTCTTCATCTTTCAGAGCCATCTGATAAGCATCTTCCACCGTTCATATGGTTACCATGCTCATATCATCCTGGATATTATATCTCAGGTCATTCATGTATTTGGCAACTTTTTCATCATCGCTCTCTCGATGACCTTCCCTGATGTTCAGTTTATAGAATTCCTCAGTGTATTCTTTCACTGTCAACAAATTTTGTCTCAGGTTCTACATCCTCTTGAACAATGTAATTTGATAATCCCTGGGGATGAATTTCGCCTTCATCTTCACGATCATTCGATCCTAGCTCTTGATCTTCTACTTGCCCTTGTATCATCTATCATCTTGTAGTTCATCCCACCACAATGTTGCGTGTCCTTTCAATCTAGTGACATCATGCTTGAATTTCTTGTCCTCTTCGACATCTTCATAGTCGAAGTATATGTCCAGAGCTCTAATCCAGTCTAGAAGCTCCTCTGCATCCAAGTTTCCTTCATAAACTGGAATGTCCATCTTCGCTCTTGCACCCATCCTGGAAATAGCTTTGATCAAACGTTCATTTGATGCATCTTCGGCTGCAACTTCTTCTTCACGTTCAACCTCAACTTCACTTTCAGAATCACTTAGATCCCCTACACTAACTGTGCATCTTTGTACCATCTCCATGTCTTTGAGTCTAGCTCATAGATCACGCATTTGTCTCTCCATAACTGGATCTGTCATCTGCCTGCCTCTTCTTCACAGAATTTCCCTATCCTCTGGTGGATCGGGTGTTTGCATGTCCCTTCTCCTTGGTGGCATGGCGAATTCTCTTTCTCTGCTATAGAAAGAAAAGAACCTTTCTGTGATTTGATACCAAATGATGTCGACACCCCCTACCCGCAGGTCACAAGGCCACATCGACGTAGGATCTTTTTCTTCACACGGCCCAAATAAATCTCACGTTCGTTCTTCTATTTCCCTATAGGGAAATATGCACCCACAACAACCTTCGTGGGATCCCCTCTTTGAACTTAGGAGATTGAAACTCGCAACTTCGCGAGGTCAGTGGTCGGGCGTAGGCCTCTCTAATTCTCGAGACCCGACAACCAGTCAACGCTGACCTTTTTCTATAGGGGTTTTCCTTATCACGATTTCTCCACTCGTGATTTCCAACAACTTACTTTACTGACTCCCGACTCCCGACATGTCGAAACTCCGATGCACACGTGGGTTGACTATTCAATGGTCCTTCACTCCATCGACATTTCGGACTTCGCGGGTTCGCGAATCCTGATGCAATTGTTTCGGGACTTCATGCTACGAAACCCCGAAATAGCATGCCACCTGTCCGCCTCTCTGATTCTTGTGGCCCCCACACTATTCCCTTAGCCTTTCGGGATATCACGTATCGGAACATCGTGATTCCTATTGCTATGTTTATGGAGTTCAACCTACGAAACCCCGATATGTGAAACCACGAGCAGATCTGATGGTCCTTGTGACTCGTATCCACGGTCCTGCCCCTCCCGAGCTTTGAACCCGGTGGGAGTACTCGTGTATCTCCCCTGCTTCTCCGTGAGATCCAACGACTCAAAGGAATTCACGAATTCTCCTCAGAGAATTCCGACCGTCCGTTCCTCCTTGATGATTTCTGCGAGATGAACCAAGTTTTCCCTCCACAAAGACTGGTTCACCTGCACACAAACTTGTGACGCTTCTTATGAATTTCAAGTCGTGACTTCCCTGCGCTGTCCTTCGACAAGTTCGAAGGCCTTATCCTTCCTGAGATTTTTCCAACTCTGAACCCTTCATAAAACCTTGCACGCACTCCTTGCGGCAACTTTCAAAAACTTCTAAGTGTCGAATTTCTCTTGACTCTGCACACACCTGCAGCAGTCGTCTCTCAACACTTCACTCAGGTTCACAACCCTGAAACTTCACTTGTCCTGCACACTCCTTGCATGGCTCCTGTGCCCAATTGCACTTTTTTGAGTAAATGAGAACAAAAGTAAAACTATCTGAGCTTCAGAGACGCAACCCTGAATTCTTGTCGACGCACTCCTTGCGGACACTTCAACTGCACTCCTTGCAGGAACTCTTACTCAGATAGAGGAACAATTGAAAATCATTCCTTCTTCCTTTCCTCTCAGATTTCAGACTCAAAACATGAAATCATATACACAACACATAAATCAAATGTATAACAGGAAGCAAACATTCATGAGCATATCATTCAGCATCAATACACAGAGAACAAACACAAAAACCATGAATTTGAATTAACCTCTTCTATTAATCCAAATATCTGTACATGGGTGTTGTTACACATCTCTCTGCTTCTCCTATGCTCCAATGCTTCTAACTCTCTTACAATACACAATGAGGGTGTCTATATCCCGTTTCCCTCTTGCGCTCTCAAACAGTCAAATCTAGAATTAAATTCTATCTCCCTGCATTAACTACTTTAAATGCCTTCTACCTACTAAGGACGAGAGAAAATGGCTCAAGGTCCATTTACATTATACAAGTGCGCTCCTTCTTAATGACTTCATTTAAGATTTGCGCAACAACTTCCAAGGTGATTTTCAAAATTTGCGCTGGCGCTCATCCAGCTGTCCGATTGTCTCCGCGTTGGCTCGCTTGATGTGGGAGATGCTCCTGCATCATTCAACATCAAAACATCTATTCACATGGCTAGATTCATACTACATTGATATTGAGACGAAGACCCTGGGTCGAGCGCCCACTCTATTATGTATTTTTCCCAGGTTGTGATGGAGATCATTTGAGCATGTAAAATATTTCAATACAATCACCATGTTAGCAATATTACTGATATATATACCATCACATAGATCCACACTATGTTGATATGTGGCTATGTTTTGTCATCTCGTAGCTCCACTGTGTATTTTTCCATGGTTGTGATTAGTTCATGTCATGGAGGTATGGATCCACATTGTATCTCTAGTGGCCATATACTTAGTCATTATTCTTGTGGGTCCACAATGTATTGGTCGACGACCATGCTTTGAGTCATCTTGTATTTCAAGCATAGGTATGTCTGCCTCGAAAATTGAACATATTTGTATACTGATTGATGATTGTTTGCAGCTTCTATCAAGTTCTCCTACTCTAGCACCCTTGCATTGAATAATTTGTAAAGTGTTTTGGCCATCAGTTTCTCTTCCGACCTCACACTTTAGGGGGCATTTATTAGACACCAAAATGTCACACTTGAGTTTTTCACCCTAAGTGTCGCAAAGTGATGTATGTACCTTTTTAAGTGTCACATGCACTGTCGCAAGTGTCGTATGCGCTTTACCTAGTGTAACATTCAACTTTTTGATTGTCTTAACCCCTTTACACCATGAATAATAGTTTTCCATGACCCCTAAGTCATATTAGAGGAATAAACCCATCATTTCAAGGTCAAAACACACCTTTTTCTTGGAAACATTGACCATTTTAGGGGCATTATGAAGGGTGGCGCTCCCTGTTCATGATAGGAGAGTGCCACTTTATGGAATGGTGCCCCCTTTCCATGTTAGAGGAGCGCCACTTTATAGAATGGTGCCATGTGTTCAACTCTAGGGGAGCGCAAATCTTGTTAGAGGGAAAAGGGGGATCGTCCACCTTATTCTATGGGCCAACTCTCTTTGATGAGGTTGTTGTGGTCAAATCCTACCCTATGGGATATATCCTAGGATATAATCCCAACTTAAGGATCCATCTCCTCAACCATATCCTTCATTTTATCATGGTGGTTGTGCCACTCAAACCTATATATTGAAAGTATTTCCAAGGTGAAGGGGGAAAGAGTTTAGAGGTATCAAACCTTTGATTCTTTGGGGAAAAATACATGTATCAAACCTTTGATATTGGGAGAAACATCAACATTTTTATGTCAATACTCATGCAAGGAATGGACGAGGAGATATTGGAGAAGTGACTGCATTATCTATCATGCTTTGTAAGTTCCTCTTTTGGCTTTCCAATTAATATCAACTTGGCCTCTTCATAGATAAATCTGCCTTATATAATCATATAAAGTAGGAGGAAGAGTTCCTTTTCTTGTCTTTGTAAGGTTTCAATTGCATTGAGGAGCTTGGATATCAAGCATCATGATTGGAGTAGCAAGGATGAACATCACAACAAGGTGAACTACATTCTTCTTCTCTATCTTGCTTGCTTGATTGAGTTATATCTATAGAGAAATTAGAAACCACTTGTTCTCTTTTATATTTGGACCAAATATAGGAGTCTTGGTCCAAACGAGATCTTAACATGTCCACGGGGTAAGATTTCTAACAACACTTTCTTTAGGTGATCAAGGGAGGGGGTGGTGGGCTTGGATACTATACTTTCTACTTTTATCCCTTGAGGTCACCAAGGAATCCTCCCTTGTGGTGGACCTCTTCCATCACTAAAACAAGGGAAGTTCCTACTAAGGTGATAGTGGAGGGTTCTTCCATTGTTATGCAAGATTTGGGGACTTGTTGTAAGGTACCATGTGTAATATAATATGTAGAAACAAAAATATTCAATAGATATCAATGGAACAATAGAATATTGAGAAGAGCAACACCAAAATGATACCTTTATTCAAGAAAGAAATGTTCACTTTCCTCTTCGAGGGGGAAACCTATAGAAAAGAAGAGCTCTATTACAATAATTCTCAAGAAAAGACTTCTCATGCCCTCGACTCCTATTTATACTAAATCTATCTACCAAAAGAACAATCTAGAGGAAGATATTCTAGAAGTAGAAGCTTCTATTAGGTATTCTTACATTTGACTTATTCTTCCTTATTAATAGGCCTTATTAATATTGTCCTTTATTACATGGAAAATGTATTATTCTACCTATGTGAGGGGTTAGGTACACTAGTACATATGGGCCCAAAATGTGACAAAATATTTCCATGTTTCTATAATTTGTGGAAAAATGCATTAAAAATTTAGCTTTCTTTTAAATTGTTTTTGGTTTGGCCCCGACGTTCGTTGCTATAGCGACAATTGCAGAAAACTATCTCTATATCCACAAATTTTCATCACTATATCAACACTTGTGCCACACGTGCAAACCACATGTATAATGCAACGAGTATTGACTTTTTTTGTGGTCAACTCATTTATTTTCATCACTATATCGACGATAATCAATCTATAAATACATTTCCTTAAGACAAATTTCGACAAATTTTCTATAGTTGTGACAATTTTGCTAGTGATTTTTTGGGATCTGATTTTTCTATCACATACTGGTTTAACACATCCAATTCTCGATCTACATAGCTTATATTTTAGACTTGCAAGGTTAGTATTTTTATTTTTTCTGTCTTTTTTAATATAAAGATATGTTAAGAAATTTTAATTTCAATTTTTTTTAACATGAATGCTTTAACAATTTTTTTTTTGAAATTTAGCATTGCTACATATATTTCGTGTGATTGAATGTCGAAGTATATCAATTTTCACATTGATTTTTTTTTAATAATTTTTTCAAAATTTAGCATTGCAACATATATTTCATGTGATTGGACCTCGAAGTATATAAAATTTAATTTTAATTTTTTTTTCAATGTTTTAACAAATTTTTTTTTTTTAAATATTTAATTGGGTCTTATAGGAAATTACCATGTCAAATTAATATACTATGAATGAAAATGCAAGGAGGATTGCTCAGTTTAGAGTGTCATTGGAGGCGACGGGTGATGGAAAATGTTATTGCCCTTGCAATTATTGCAAGGGCTTGCAAACAAGGAGAATTTTAATAACAACAATTGAAAAACATTGTAGGGAGAAGGGGCACACTGAAGGGGGTTATGCATATCATCCCTTGGTAAGACATTATTCATTATATAATGTATTCTTTGTAATAGTGATCATGTCATGTATTTGTCAAATGTATTTGTCAAATGTATTATTTATGTCATGTTGACATGCACATAAAGGTTGACTATTTTTCTATATTGTTATTTTTAATTAATTCGTAAAGTAGGGATGCGATATTTATGATTAATATTGTTTACATTGACTTATTTTTTTGAGTGGTGTATATTTTTAGGTGAATTTATATTACCACCGTCAAATATTTTACCACATACATATCGAAAAATATCTTTGATTATGCAAGGAATTGGAATTGAGTATCAAGCTATTGATGCATGTCCCAATGATCATATCATATACTATGGACAATATGCATCAGAAAATGAATGTCGATAATGCCAAATAATTATATATCGAACCAATCAAGCAACAAAAACGGTGCCTCACAAAGTTCTTTGTTATATTCCCATAATTCCACGTTTCCAACGGATGTTCAGGTGACAAAGTATAACATAGTTTATGGATTTCCATGCAAAGAAAATAAGTGAATATGATGTTCTTTGAATGCCTATAGATGGTTCTGCATTGAAGAACATTGAAGAAAAATGGGCAATTTTTAAATAACCTCGTAATGTTAGACTTTCATTGGTAGTTGATGGTGTCAATCCATTTGGAGAGCTTCGTTCTACTTACTCAGTGTGGCCCATTTTTGTTATAAACAATAACCTTCCTCTTTGGATGTCTATAAAGAGAGAGCACACAATGTTGGAAATGATTGTTCCAGGTATTTAATTAACTTGTGTTTATTTACTTGAAAGTCTGACATAATATTTCTTTTCTTTGTTTCATGCATGATAATTATATCTTTTATATATAATTATGACAATTCATGATGCTCTCGGGTTAACACATTTTTGTGGTATGTAACTTTCTGTTGCACTTTAATATTATATATATTTTTGAAAATATTATGCATTTTTGAAAATTGTAATCCTAGCTTGCTACATTAATTCATATATCTTGCAGGTCTTCAAACAAAGGGTAAATTTGCATGTCCAGTTTGTGGTCCTAGGATAAAATCTTGTTTTCAAGAAGTTCAGGAAAGGCGGTGTTTGATGAGTATAGGAACTTTCTACATAAGAACCATAGTTATCTAACTACTGAGAAAGAAAAATTCAATGGTAAAGAAGAGAATGGAAAAAAACCCACGAAGATTGACACCTCACCTATGGAAGTTGGAATATAATAGAAATCATCAAGGTATGCAAATTATTTATGTACCATATATATAAATCTTATGATTTTTTTCCAGTGAGTTTTGTTCAGCGTGGTACCTAGCTATATTGATTAATTAGTGTTAGTGTGATTTCATTTATGTTTCATGAATGTCTTTAAGGCACGAATGGGATTCCACAAGGAATGAAAAGTTACCCCATACAATTCAATAGGTTTCCCTACTACAAGGACCTAAAAATAGTTCATTTGTTTGATACAATGAACAACAAGAAGAATATAACAAAATTGTTATGTAAAATCTTAGATGGAAGGACTGAAAAAGAAATAATTGGAAAGATTTGTAGTGACATCCAGGAACCTAATCATGCATTGCAAAGTGATTATTAATTCTAATGGTGATGGTCGAGAAAAAAAATTAGTCTTCCATGGTTATTGACAGAGCAACAGAGCAATGTTGTAAAAGAGGTCATTTGGAAAATTAGGTTTCCGACGAGGTTTTTCGTCGAACATACAAAATATCTTAATGAAAAAGGTGATTTTGGTGGGGTTAAAACACATGACCGACATACAGTATGTTCTACCTCTATCTCTCCTAGATAGATTTGAAAAAAACATAAAACAAATTATATATTATCTTGGAAAATAGATGAGGTAAGTAATGCATTTTTATATGGAAAATGTTTCTTTGGTGCTTGGTAACAGAAATTATTGACATATTGTGTTTTATCTGCAATTTTATATATACCATGATATTGTTCAAACCTGTTATTTTCTTGCACCATTTGTAGGTGGCTTTCATCTAAAGAAATCCATAAATAATATATAAGTTGTTGGAAGAGAGAAATTCCCCGACTAATGTGTGAAATGCAAAAGTATCTACCTCCATAATTTTTCAATGCACAAGAACACTACCTAATACACCAAGTTGAGGAGATTGAATTATGTGGACCAATACACACAAGGTCGATATGGATGGTGGAGATGCATTTGAAGTCATTGAAGGCTTTTGTTAGACAAAGAGAACGTCCCGAGGGTTCTATGGTATATCAATGCATGGTGTATATTTGTCAATATCTTCCTAAATTAGCATAAAATATGAATGTGCCTCACATTTGGCATCTCGAATCCATCAACAAATTTGAAGGGGATGCCCTATTGCGAAAAGGTAGAATGAGGAGCGTGAAAGGTAATTAGATGTTGTAGATTTAATATATTATACATTTAATTTTTCAATTTTATATTATCATACTCATTCATTTATTTTTATTCCATCAACTATATTAAACTTTGCCAATGATAGATATAATAATATTCAATTGTTACTTTTTCATATAGTTGGTTGATAGTGGGATGCTCTACATTTATACATTGCAAACAATATTGATTGGATTGAGTATTGGATAGAAAGATGTGAAGAATACTATGCTAGGTTATCATGGGAAGGTTTCAGTAAGATGATTAAAACAACTCATCATTATCGACATGAATTTTCTAATCTTACGCAAAGGGAAATTGATTTATACTTTGGTTTAAAAGATAAAAAGGAAAGTATATTCACCCACATTTCTTATAGTTATTTCCCATTATATCAATGTATTTGGTTTTTTTTTTTTGAATATATATTTTCTAAGTCCATATTAAATGACATTTACTAATTGACAATGCATTTTTTTACTTGTTGTCCATGTTGCAGTTGAAACACCACAAGGCTATGTTTTGTAATGGTCATAAATTCCGTATCAACAAGTTGGATGATAAGATGAAAACCTTGGATTGTGGGATAACTATAGTTCTTAAGGTCACTAACGTTTCCTCTAGAAGTGACATGCATCCAAAATAAACTGAAAATAGGTACTATTGGTATTTGGAGGATATAATTCAGTGTGATTTTAATTCCTTTAAAATAGTTTTGTTTGATTTCAAATGGTACAGGCTACATATGCATGAACGTGATCCTGAAAGAATTGTTATTGAGCATGATGATGGATTTACCATGGTTAATACAAGGGAATTTGAATCGGGTACACAACCTTATGTTCTTCCAAGTCAATGTGAGCAATTCTTTTACTCAAAGGTACCTTGTAAAGCAGGTTGGTCATACGTTGTTAGATATGATCCAAAAGGAAGACCAATAAAGTATAATAATGTAGAGGAAGAAGATAATCTTGAAGAAGAAGATGATGATGCAGATCATGAGCAGGTGGTTATAGATGTGTCAGATGAAGAAGCATACATTGTTCTCATTGATGATATCAATGATGATAGCAAAAATGACGTTGATAATGGTGTTGATATGAAGGATCCTTTCAACATTATCGATTATGAACTAGATCATGATACATATGTTGATTTGGATAAAGAAGAAGATGAATGATATTTAAATGTTGAAATGTATGAGGTAAGTGATTATATGTTTTCTATGAGTTATTCTATTAATTATATATTTAGTATTTATGTGATTTATTGTTTTTTAAGTGTTTACTTATACAAGTTAATTACATTTTTAAAGTTTTATGCCAGTTTTGTATGTAGTGTGTTAAATGTTATTTATTACGTCAAATTAGGTATGTGGGAATTGAGAGTGATGTGAGGGGGGGAATAGTTAGAGCTTCCACCTTCACATGGTTTCCTCTATTCAGTAGAGAATTAATTATTCTCGAAACCAAGAGAAGCTCATTCGGTTTTATTATATGCCAATTTGAGAAATTTTATGTGAAGGTGAGGTGATGAGAATGTTAAAAACAATGGAAATATGGTTCTTGAACACACAAACAACACACATAGAAACAATTCCATTCCATGAAAGAAGTCATGAAAATTGGCATTGTCATCGGATTTTAACTTTAAAAATTGTATTTTTTTTTTGTTTGGAATTGGACCTAATAGTCGTCGTATATTTGACTAATAAGTATTGGTCGTCAATTATTCTATGTCTAGATTTTTATCACTCTATAATTTCCCTTTCCTAAATGAGGGAAACTCAGGGGTAACCACAAACCAAGCTTTAGGACTGGAAGTTAGCCCTTCCAATCCAGAGAGGGATCTCTCTTGCAATTCAGTCAAGGATTGACTAGTTTTATGAAGTACAATGACTAGATCTTATGCAAATGAAGGTAGATTTTATGAAGTGGTGGTTGAGAAAGGAAAAAATACCATTTGGTATGGAGTCAACTCAAAACAAAAAGATAAATATCAGTGACTGTTTATGAAGAAATCCAAGAAGAAGAGACAAGCTAAATGATGGATTTTCAGTTAAAATATTGTTGTGACATAATAGAAGAATGGGAAAAACAATTCATTACACTCAGAGCACCAATTTAGATGAATTCTAAATGTAACTGAGGAAGAAACTGAAGTGTTTAAATGTGTGATTCAGAGCATCAGAACCAAATGAATTCCAAATCATTCAATTTCATTTAAAAACTTATTGGTTACATATGAAATAAAAATAAGAATAAGAGAATACATATACAAAGAAGGGAAACAAACTTCAAACCATCATCACAAGAATCTTCGGTAGGAAATATTTCTATACATCTGCACTGATATTTCATTAAATTCAGAAAATTCCAATAAATGCTCAATATCTTTCCTCTTATGCTTTTTCCAACCCCTAGTACATTCAAAATTACAAAATATAAAGGAAAAACTCTTCCTCGAGATAAGGAGGTTGAGCTCAACCACTTTCCTACAATTTGGATTCATTTACATTGAAAATAGGAACAAACTAGCTAAAATATAGAAGTCAACTTATTTCATTAAATGCACCATAACAATTTTGACTAAAAGGACACGTAACCCTCTATCTTCATGCCACCGAGCTCTGAAGTTTTTATAGGCAATCTAGTACATGTGGATATGCTATGAATTTGAGTTGGATGATGATCTGGCTGCCATGTCACAGTTGCGCAACATGTGGAGGTAGTTTATTGCACACTTGAGTTCTTCAACACTTGCACAACGAGTACCATATTTCCATGTTATTCATTTATATGACCTGGAGATATCACCCAATGACCATTTAATGACATCTGAACCTTCAAACGTTCCCATCTTATCCAATCTATATCTGCCATGATGAAATCCATTTCTGCAAAAAATGACACTTTCAGCACTAACGCAGTGTGCTCACACTATGCAAGTTTTATGTCTTTCTTTTCTCAATGTTAATTGTCAAGACTTGGTGAAATTAAATTTAGAATATACCACATTATACATATGATGTAACTGACCATAAAACACTAACCCTAAGAAAAAATAGCTATGAAAGGAGTATACAACATTTAAATCTTCATAGTGACTACAAAACTAGGGTTAGGGTTTTATCCCTATGTTTATAATGACAAAATATCAAAAAAGAAAAAAATGAATAATGCTATCCCAATGACCTCACGCCTCAACTACCTCTGCAAGATAGTCTAACTTTCCCCTAGCCTCATCATCAATATCAATGCGTTGTATACTTTGCTTCAGAGCTCTATTTTCTTTCTCTAAGGACAACTTCTGCTGGTAAATATTTCTCACTTGATGGTGAAGAGGCAATCTCCTTCTTAACATATTTTTGCTATTGTTAAGGGCATCTTCACAATCATTAAGGTGTTCAACCATCCTCTATTTCATTTCCCTATTCTCTTCCCTGAGTTGAATGATCAAGTATTTTCCTTCTCTTCCTTGAAATGAATGATCAAGTATTGTCCTTCTCTTACCAGTAAAATGCATTAAAAACCTAATGTGGTATTGATACACCCTGCTAAACCTTCCCTCACAAGTGAAATATATCTGAACAACCCTTAATAGCTTTTCATATTGTTCCAAGATGAATTCTCTAGATACTATAGAACTAATTAGATTAGACTCATGATTAGATATGGTTAGAATAAACACATAAAATGATGGTATGGGAGGGTTTCCAGACTCAAACATGACTCACACAAACAATTCTACAATCAAACACCAAGCCTATAGAATAATTAATGTGAATGGGGCCAATGTTGAAAATTTTCCAATTTGTTCTTGTATGGATTGAAATTTGACATGGTTAGACTATATGCATGCATTGATGGTCTAGGAGGGTTGTTGGACTCAAACATGACTCATGCAAACAATTCAACAATTAAACAACAAGCCTATAGAATAATTAATGTGAATGGGGCCAATGTTGAAATTTTTTCAATTTGTGCTTTTATGGACTGAAATTTGACATGCTAGGAAAAAACACATGCATTGAAGGTATGGGAGGGTTTTTGGACTAAAAAATGACTCACACAAACAATTCCACAATCCAATATTCTTTGGTTATTCTATCAAAAATAAAAAATAAGGTGTGCCCGCTCATGTACTTGACCTCGCTTATAACTGACATGTGGATGGGGCCAACGTTGATTTTTTTATTTTATTTGTGCTTGTATGGACTGAAATTTGACATGGTTATACTAGAAAAATTAAATTATGGTATTGAATTTTTCCAGACTCAAACATGACTCACACAAACAATTCTACAATCAAACTGCATCGATCGTATAGAATAATTGATGTGAATGGGGCCAATGTTGAAAATTTTCCAATTTGTACTTTTATGGACTGAAATTTGACATGGTTATACTAGATGCATGCATTGATCGTTTGGGATGGTTTTTGGACTCAAACATGACTCACACAAACAATTCTACAATCAAATAACAATCCTATAGAATAATTAATGTGAATGGGGCCAATGTTGAAATTTTTTCAATTTGTGCTTTTATGGACTGGAATTTGACATGCTAGGACAAAACACATGCATTGACGATATGGGAGGGTTTATGGACTCAAACATGTGTCAAAAAAACAATTATATAATCAAATATTCTTTGGTTATTCTATCAAAACCCAAAAATAAGGTGTGCCTGCTCATGTACTTAGCCTCGCTAATAACTGACATATGGATGGGGCCAATGTTGAAAGTTTTTTTATTTGTGCTTGTATGGATTGGAATTTGACATGGTTAGACTAGACACATAAAATGATGGTATGGGAGGGTTTCCAGACTCAAACATGACTCACACAAACAATTCGAAAATCAAACACCAAGCCTATAAAATAATTAATGTGAATGGGGCCAATGTTGAAAATTTTCCAATTTGTGCTTGTATGGACTGAAATTTGACATGGTTAGAATAGATGCATGCATTGACGGCCTGGGAGGGTTGTTGGACTCAAACATGACTCACATAGACAATTCAAAAACCAAACAACAAGCCTATAGAATAATTAATGTGAATGGGGCCAATTTTGAAATTTTTTCAATTTGTGCTTTTATGGATTGAACTTTGATATTCTGGGACAACACACATGCATTGACGGTATGGGAGGTTTTCCAGACTCAAACATGAGTCAAAAAAACAATTCAAAAATAAATATTCTTTGGTTATTCTATCAAAAGACAAACATAAGGCACACTTGCTCATGTACTTGACCCCGCTTATAACTGGTATGTGGATGGGGCCAATGTCGAAAGTATTTCAATTTGTGCTTGTATGGACTAAAATTTAACATGGTTAGACTAGACACTTGCAATGACAACATGGTAGAGTTTCCAAACTCAAACATGACTCACATCAATAGAAAATGTCGTAAAAATTCAAGGTGTCAATCATCAATAACATGTTTATGATCAACAATACTAACTCAACTCGCATATGACAACTTATAAATATGAAGTCCAACATGTTACATAAATAGAGTGATTGTAAAGTTTTTTTTCACATTAATTATATCATGACTGCATAATCATGTCATGCATTTGTTTTTCAGTTTTCTAACTATTTGAAATTATGGCATGCTCATTGTTTAGCTACTACATATTAGTGATATAGCAATTTAATAATTTCATTAAAACTTTTTTTCATAAAAAATGGATCTATTTCTTTGGTGGCATCCTTATGTCATTGAAATTTTTCTCAATCGAGTCTTTTTTCTTTTAGTTGTATTTGTTTTTTAATTAACATTTGTTTTTAAACTTTAGTGTATTAATTTTAGGGGATGGTTGTTTGTTTGTTTTTGTAATTTAATTAAAGCTTTGCTATAGATGGTTACTATTTTATTTGAAATGAAACATATTTTGAATCTATTAGTTTGATTATTATTTAAAAAGAATAAATTGTTATATTCTTTATGCTTTTGTGTAATTTAATTAAATTTTTGTTATAAATGGTTGTAATTTTATTTGAAATGAAACACATTTTCCATCTATTAGTTTAATTTTTATGTTTATCTGTAAAAACACACACAAAAAAATTAAAGTATATAGTTTGATTACTATTTAAAAAGAATAAATTGTTATATTCTTTATGCTTTTGCGTAATTTAATTAATTTTTTGTTATAAATGGTTGTAATTTTATTTGAAATGAAACATATTTTCCATCTATTAGTCTAATTTTTATGTTTATCTATAAAAACACACAAAAAATTAAAGTATATAAAATAGAAATGGAAAATTTCTTAAATTACTTATACTAAAAAATATATAAAATTCAAGTTTTTGAAGATTTGAAAAATAAAAATCACAAGTTTTAAAAATACATATAATCTTCAATAATTCAATTACTAAAATAACTGCTAACAAGAAAATATTAAAAAACATGATCAATTTGAAATACGAGTTGTTTTAGTGAAAAATAATATCCATGTCATCCATATCTATAGCATGAAAATTTGAATCCCCGGATGGGGTGCCACCTAGACAAAGTTCAAGGACACTTGGAACCGGGCGGCTCGGGGAGTTATTAACCCCGACCTCTAGCCCATAGAGATTAACTTCCCCATGGCTCACACCATGAGGAGAGTTGTGGTAGTGTGCTTGGCTAGACTGGTCGGGTTAATGGCCACACGAGTAAGCCAGACCAGGTGTATTAGGACCAGGCTTACTGTCAACTCGACTTCAATGGCAAGAAGGGCTATCAACTCAGGGATGAGCAGCAATAAACAAGCTTTCACCCTGGTGTATTCCTCCATTCTTCATCCACCCTGGTGTATTCCTCCTTTCTTGATCTTCAAATCTCCTAAGAGTTCCAAAATTGCTGCTCTATGTGTTATTTTCTTGAGCACAAGCGTCATCTACCCTGGCTTCGATACCCTCCACTCGCCATACTCGCTCAGTACCCAAAATATCCTTCTTCGCACCTCCGCCTTCTCCCATTCATCCCAACACCTTCTCTCAACCTCCATTCCTGCATCCCTTCACCTCCATACTCTCCCCAGCATGCCCAGGGAAAGAGGGAAATCCAAGAGGGGTGCTCGTTATTACAACACCCTCTCCAGTCGTAACAGGCTCTCCCCCTCCCAACTGGCTCTTATTTCCCATTTCGTAAGCTCTCGACAAAACAACCAGAGGTTGTAGGAGGCTCATTAGTTCTCTCCTCTTCAAATCCATTGCGTCAAATCGGTAAAGGAGGAAGTGTCCTCCTCTTGTGCACACATTCCTCTATCCACCCCTCTTCTACTCCATGGACCAAGATCGGTTTAAGTGGAGGTGCCACCTTTGTGTGCGCACTCTCCTCTGGACACCAATCTCTTGCCCCCCCCACTTGTCAATCCATAAGACCCCTACTATGACGATGCAAGCTGTATGGTGGAGGATGAAATCCCCCCAAGCTGGCAAGTGGAGGACAACGCAGTGACAACCAATGAGATCACCATAGAGGTAGCTAGTAAGGAAGAGGAGGAGGCAAAACCTCAACAATTTTCAAACTTCCTCATGGAGGAGCACCTTCAACTCCTATTTGAAATCAAGCAGAAACAGGATGATCGGATGCACTCTCAGAGCATCCTTGTCCAAAGGATGGAAATCATTTTCGACGCACTAGCATATGCTCCTATGTGCGCTAGATGCCCAACATGCGGCCTGTTGGCATAGGGGCAGACCTAGGGTTCAACTCTTCAACAACACACCAACAAAACCCTAACTACCGACCCTTTTGGCAACACCTGCAAATCAGGCAAAGTCTCACCCGAGGTAAAGGTAAGGGGGGTTACATGACTCAGGTGTCTATAACCAAGCTGGGACACAGATCTATGATATAAACACTTCACAGAGTATTCTATTAACACTAAAATATGGTATTCATTAACTCATTATCTTCATTAACATCACAGAACAAAACCCTACGATAAATCTGTTGATTAAGGTTGGTTGTCATTGATGTCAACCCTTGAAGAAAGCCCCATAGCACAGAGGTTTGGGTAATGAAACCAAGTTTTTTTAATGTAAATATGACTCATTATTGTCTTTTCATGGTTGATAATAAGTAAATATGGATGAACTCCAAAGTGGTCCCCTTATGGTGAAATCCCTCACGGGAATATGCTTTGCGGAGTGATATAACCCATGCTTAATGGTGGAATAATGAGATGAAGGACAATGAATTTTTCAGTGAAACTATCCTATATGCATAGTTCTTATCACGCCATTTCCGGTGGTGTGTGGAATGTCACATAAATCCTCACGGTTAGAGAGTTATGGCCATGTGAAGTTGGAGAACCCAGGTTTGGGTAATGGACCCAAGTTTGTTTGATGGATAATGGTATGAGTTTTGATATATTTGTAGGAAATACTATTATATTTGGATATTACATGTCATGCCATTTTTGGTGGTATGTGGAATGTCACATAACTCCTCACGGTTTGAGAGTTATGGCCTTACGAAGTTGGAGGACCCTCATATATTGGCTTGAAGCCCCAAAAAGGTCAAAGTAGTCAAAGTGGTTTAAGAGATTTTAAAAGGTAAATAATAAAGTGAAGTGATGAGTGTATTATAATTCAAAGTGAATACAAAATAAATTATTTCAATAATAAATTTAATGGATAAATTAG
>SNQJ01S0111720.1:0-28753 GCA_010110895.2 Picea sitchensis | reverse complement strand
AGTCTCTGATCCTTTCTGGTTCTCTAACATTTCCTTAGTCTCTTGACCTTCTTTACAGTTTTCTCGTCTCATGTACATATTTTCAACTTTAGCAATCATTCTAGGGAAATCTTCAACTTCATGGCCAATAGATTTACAACAAAGACAAATAGGACCTATACTAGGGCATTCCTTAGCAAGATGTCCTGATCTTCTACAGTTATAACACAATGTCAATCCTCTCTTTATTTTAAACGATCCCCAACCTTTCCTGTATTGTGCACTAGGATCACAGTGGTGGACCTGCAATCTGCAAAAATTCTTTCTAGGGTCCTGCAACCACTTGTTAGTCCAAAAATTCTTTCTATGCATATGAATAACATATCTTTAACTATCTCTATCAAACTTATTCAGATCAACTCTGTCTTCTAGTTATGCCCTAGTTTTCAGACTAGGAAAAAGTCTATCAAACATACCTAGATTTATATTTCTGAAGAAAAAATATCCACTTACCTTACCTTTACTAGAGCACAAATCTTTAATATCTTACCTCTTTTCTTCAGATTGGGCTTACTTCTCTTAGCACATAGCTTCGCAAGTCAAGTAAAATATTGCACACTACAACAACAGATCTACGTACAAAGTTTTTTCGTTTCTTCAGTTCCCATCAATCACAGTTTCGGGTCTCGACAAAAAAACCATTTGTTGGCACAGGGGCAGGCCTAGGGTTCAACACTTCAACAACGCAACAAAAAAACCCTAACTACCGACCCTTTAGACAACACCTGCAAAGCAGATGAAGTCTCACCCGAGGTAGGGGCAGGAAGGGTTGTAGGACTCAAGTGTCTACAACCTAGTAGGGACACATATATCTGATTACAACTCTTAACAGAGCGCCTATCTAGTCAATATGCATCAGTTCATAAATCCCATTCACATCACAGCTTAAACCCTAAATACAAAACAACGCAGTAATAACCAAGATCAAGTACTTTCCAATCAGTTAGCACATAGCATTAACTCAGATCTAGCATTCATTTACCATTAATAGAGCACTAAGAATCCATACATCTATCTAACATATACAAATATTAGTGCACTAAGAAGATAAAAACATAAACAACATTTGCACAAATCACATCAACACAGGATATATGTGGTTCACCTTAGTGTGGGCTACGTCCACCAACTCTTCTTCTTCTTTATTAGTCTCTTCCAATCTTCTTACATGCACCAAGCCACATAACTGACTCCACAAGGGACATGAGATTTGTGTGCACCTCTCCAGATCCTCCTTCCCCGAATTAGGTCAGGGCACAAAGCCTTAGATAGTTCGTCTGCACAATGTACTTACAAAACGCTTGCACTTAGCTCTGCAAGACTTAACACCTTCGTGCACAAAGCCAAATAGTCATGCACTAAGTCGATCAATGAATAGCAACTCACTAACCACTCACTAGCTCTGCAAGCCTTAACACCTTCGTCCACAAAGCCAACTAGTCATGCACTAAGTCGATCAATGACTAGTAACTCACTAACCACTTTTCTTTTCTTCAGTTCCCAGCAATCACAGTTTCAGGTCCCGACAACGGAACCATTTGTTGGCACAAGGGCAGACCTAGGGTTCAACACTTCAACAATGCACCAAAAAAACCCTAACTACCGGTCGTTTCGACAACATCTGCGAAGTAGATGAAGTCTCACCCGAGGTAGAGACAGGGGGGGTTGCAGGACTCAAGTGTCTACAACCTAGCTGGGACACAAATCTGTGATTACAAAACTTAACAGAGCACCTATCTATTCAATATGCATCAGTTCATAAATCCCATTCACATCGCATCTTAAACCCTAAATACAGAACATCGCAGTAATAACCAAGATCAAGTACTTTCCAATCATTTAGCACATAGCATTAACTCAGATCTAGCATTCATTTACAATTAATAGAGCACTAAGAATCCATACATCTATCTAACATATACAAATATTAGTGCACTAAGCAGATAAACACATAAAGAACATTTTCACAAAGAACATCAACACCGGATATATGTGGTTCACCCCAGTGTGGGGCTACGTCCACCAACTCTTATTCTTCTTTATTAGTCTCTTCCAATCTTCTTACATGCACCAAGCCATAGAACCGACTCCGCAAGGGACAAGAGATCTGCGTGCACCTCGCCAGGTCCTCCTTCCCTGACTTAGGTTAGGGCACAAATCCTTTCATAGTTTGTCTGCACAAAGCACTTACAAAATTCTTGCACTTATCTCTGCAAGCCTTAACACCTTCGTGCACAAAGCCAACTAGTCATGCACTAAGCCGATCAATGACTAGTAACTCACTAACTAATCTTCTTACATCACTTAGCTACTTATTTATACATTACAAAAAGGCCTAAACATGGGTAAATCCATGGGCCGACATCCCATACCCATTACATAAACCCTAAAATCCCAAAAATCCTGCAAAATGGGCCAGATCCCGCGATATCCGCTTCGCCTGGGTGCTCCGTCTTCGATCAGCCTGTCGAAGTCCAAAAAATGACCAACGTTTCCTCAAAACTTGGTCGAGGGCCAACAATACTCCACAAACCCTCAAGATAGAAGGGTATATCAAAAATAAAAAGATGATAGTGTTGATAGATTCTGGTAGTACCCATAAATTCATCAATTATAAATTAGCAAAATTTCTCAATTGCTTTATATTTCTATCACTAGAGTGTCAAGTAATGATTTTAGATGGAGGTATCATGAATTTTTCAGGGAAGTTCCATAATATCAAGCTCAATACAAAGGAGTATTTATTGGATAGTCCCATGATTATAATCCAAATGGGTGGTGTTGATGTTGTATTAGGGGTCCAATGGTTACAATAATTGGGAACAATGGCCCTTAATTTTCAAGATTGTTTCATGGTATTTTCCTCAGAAAGAAAGGAAATTGATCTTAGAGGTATCCAATGGAAATGCTCTAAATTGATATGCTCTAACAACATGACAAAATTACTCAAAAAGGGACACTATGGTGTAATTTCACAATTGTGCTCACTAGATGTTCAAACATCTATATCTTCTTCTCTAGTGGATCTCCAAAAAGTTATCAACAATAATTCGAAGGCATTTGGAGAGATTCCTAAGGGTCTTCCACCTGCTCAAGATCATGCCCATGCTATTCGTTTGCAACCAAGAAGTGTACATCCAGTCTTCCATGTTTCTTGCTTAAAGAAGATAATTGGTGACAAGATCCCAATCCAAACTATTTTATCTGAGATTAATGGAGAAGGGAAAATCATACTATAACCAAAAATAATCCTTGAAACAAGGATTAAGCAGCTGCAAAATTGAGCAATTATCTAGTACCTCGTCAAATGGAATAACATACAAGTGGAAGAGGAAACATTGGAAGATCAGTTCTTCATGTAGACACACCCGCAGTTGTCAAGTGTTGAGGACAAAACTTGTTTAAAGGGGAGGGTCATGTTATTCCCTAGACAAAGCCTTATGTTAAGCATAAAACCCCTAGATATTGAGTTATTACATTTCTAGTGTTATATTAGTAGGTCAGCTAGAACTCTTCATTGTACCCTTTTCATTATAATTGTACCATTTGTCTCTTATATATATATACCAAGGAGACCTAGTCTTAGGATCACCTTATCTTGTTTGGTACATTGAGTATATTGTAAAAGGATATTTCCCCCTCAAAGTGGATTGTTATTCATTGAATTTTTACCATTCTCAAGGTGTTGGTTCATAACATTTAGAGTGTTGATGAACCAACATTGCCCTCGAGAGGCATCCCTCACCTTTAAGAATGTAATTTTATTTTTTATTTTAAATATAATCCACAACAAACATTTCACATGCCTCTCATTCCTTTATATCCATCCCCAAAATGTATTTATTCATTGCAAACACCCTTAATTTATTAGAGGACAAACTAAAATTATCATAAACTCCGAGGCCTTATGGAATAATGTCAATGAGAAAAATGAAACTTGGACTATTTGAAAATAGAAAAGACTAATAACTGCCAAGTATGTAGACTCGTCACTTATGCCTTCATGCAAATAGATCTAGTTATATGAGACAAAATCCCCCCATGTCGCACAATCATAAGGAAGAAACATATCTTATTTATGTTTGTTCACTCGGTCATGACTTCGTTGTTGTAGGATTTGCTCCATAAAGTTCAATGTATAGGAATTGTAACTTTTTAACATGGTTCATTGGATAAAGCACTACGCATGGGAACTCTAATGTGGCCATGACTTCTCAATTATAAACATTGATTGAAGAAACCATCAAGAGGCTTCTAACAAATGATTTTTTATTTATAAAACACCCATTGCTTATATTTTCCTTGAGAAACACCTTTTCTTTATAAAAAATAGTTGTTCAAACAACTTTAATGATATTGAATATATCACTACCATAACCAATATGATAATCCTTGTGTTGAAAAAAGGTAAAATAAAGTCAAAATATTATGAGAACAAGTCACAAAGTACCTTGCAAAGCTTCATCAATTAATTGGGAAATACTTTGTGTATTAGTGTCTGTAATATACCTTATTGTATATTACAAAGTCCATTGATTATTAATTATACCATTAATGTATTAATTATACCATTAATGTAAAGTCCCATCCATTTTATAAAAGACCTGACTATATGGATGCGACTATATTCATTTGTGTGCATTTATACACGTGGTTGTAAACCTAATGATCATCGAATAATAAATTAATAAATATTAAATATAAATATTTCATATATATCTTTCCTTCTGATTTCAATCGATATGAGAAACATGATGGGTCTGGACACCATGTCTTCCGCACTTACCGACGTTGCCAACATTGCTAAAGTATTAAGAGAATTACAACAATATCTTTTATACTTTAAAGAAAATTTGGGGAAATTTTTGGAAATACTACCAGAGGAAGACTCCAAGGAATAACATGAAGATGGAGATGAGGTAAATGATACACATTATCACTCACTTTCACCTCTTCTGTATAACTAGTATGAAACCATAAATAATATCTATATTATTGATGATGATGATTTTGAGGGTCTCTTCGCAAGTCTTCGAGTCTCCACACACACTAATAAAAATAATCGTCCCCTTCCTTCTATAGTATCCAACGATTCAATCCAACCGCTTTCTCTGATCATGACTAGATAAGAAGAGAACCAAAAAATATCAAAGTTCACTGGGGTTGTATATGTGAAATACAATGTCATAATTCATCCCACACAATATGCATTTGAACACATTAATGGGTGCTTGCATTTGATCAAGCAAGGCTCTTCATTATTCATGACATGGATTCCTTATAAACAAAACACTATGGTGATAGATGGCATGGATAATATATTAAGTAAGACTTCTGAGAAAGATCGAAACTTGTGTACAATATGTGTTGTGCCATTACTAGAAATTAAATCTATTCGTTGACACACACCACCTCTAGGATGGTAGTATGTCATCGTTGTTCTCACATCTGACCTTTCTTTTCCACCATTGTACTTTTATAATGGAGGTGCTCGTGAGTTTCTCACTACTTTGAAGGAGCAAGTTTTTCTTGTCAAGTATGTTGATGATGCCAATGTATTTCTTGTAAATGACATTCAATAATCAAGATCCACTTCAAAGAAGTCTAACATCTTTGGAACTACCTAGAGCTCTTCTAGTTTAAAGCATCAGATCTTCTCCTCATATAGAAGGATCGACTCCTTCTATTCAAAATACAGAGCATACTACCAATCAAAACTACCAAGATAAAGTTTATGGTGGTTTAAAACATGGTGAGACTCAACATGAGCACTTGCAGGATTCTGCTTGTGACATTTGATTCATGGTTTGGAAAAATTCTCCATGGTGACAAAATTTGCTCATGAAACTACTTCCCATATCTTTGGTGAAAATTGTATATTGGGTAGTGTAGATAGCCTATAAGAGAATTATTTACAAATGGATAATGACCAACATGGAACTACTCAAGCTATAAAACCATATGAAATAATGGAGCAGGATGTTGAGAACATGAAATGTGAAGACATAGAGATGGACAATGAGACTCTAAAATTGCTTTCTAGACATTATATCTGTGTCGGACTTGTCGAAAAGGCAGAGGTGGTCCTCAAGGAGCTGGAAAACGTTAGCCTCATGGACAAGCGCAGTCATTTGAAAATGCTACTTCCTCTATATGCATGTCTAGGTAAAGTGGAAAGAATTTGGAAGGATTTCAATTTTTTTTTTCTTCATTTAGATGAATATGTTATCAGGGTTGTGGCATGGGGAAATTTGGGTCAACTTGAAAATAAAGAAATCACATTTGAGAAATCGATGTTTTATGGATAACTTATGAAACAAATACAAGACCCAAAAATTTTGGAATGAATAAAAAGAGTGTTAGACACAAACTCACAACATTGACAATTAAAAGTGAGTGGATTTGAGTGTATGTGGGAGGGAAGTTCATGCTAGAGGCTTTTTAGATATGTGTATGCCATGATTCTTAGTAACATTATCTATCACCTTTATCCACCGCTAGCATTAATCCAACATTCTCTACTTCATTTTTCCTCCTCCAACATTCTTCACTTCCTTCATTTTGTGTTTGTTCTTCTATATTTGTAGTTGAGATCTAGGACCAAGGTATGAAATACGTACAAGTACATCATTGCACTGGTTGGATGAAGATACATCCATAGTTGGTTGAAGCTATTGCTTGAACTTCGTAAATTATGAACATGCAATTGAGTTCCACATCTCAAATTACAAACTACAAACAATGACAATTCATCAGTAAGATATCTCATTTTCATTCATATCTATTGTTTGAAAGTACAAAATTGTCAAAGTGTTAGTAGTAATGTATTCGTGTTTCAATACTAATAAATACTAATAATTTTTTTGAAAAATGATAAATATGACCCTATATTTAGATAAGTGTATGTGTTTAACTTTCAAAATTGTTTCTTCTTCCCCATGCTCCTTATACACTATTTCTTGAATGGTTACACATTTATTTGCATATTGTGTCAAATTGTGAATATGTGTAGTGTAGTTTGTGGACACTATTTCTTGAATGATACACATTTATTTATATATGTGTCAGATTGTAAATATGTGTAGCATAGTTTGTAGACCTTGTCTTTATTAATTTGGAGCGTTCGCATTGCCTGGCTGGGTGTGCTATGGGGAAAATCCCCCTATATTGGGTCTACGTACAAGCAGAGCGTTGAATTCCCTTAAAAGATTGTTTAACCCTTAAGCTACCCCAAAACTATCTAAATTGAATGACAATAGAGAGGAAAGAAGGTCAATGGGTGTACCTTTAGTCCTTGTGGTTGGCATAGACCTCTTTCTCTTTTTGCAGCTTCCTAGATTGTGGGTCAACTCCCAAAGTTGACCTGCAAAAACTTAGGAAAATGATGCTACAACACATACAATCTCTACCTATCACTTTAAAGGTTCAGATAATGCATAAATCAATAAAATCATATAGACATAATGTTTTGGGACAAGAAGGAACTCTTTTATTCAATATTAAGATCAAAAGGATTACAACCTTCATCGGCAATCGTTCCATGAACCAGGTCTGGGCTCCTCTATCGTGGCTCCAAGTGCATCAATCCCATTCTAGCCTCTCACAACCAACTTATCACCTAGGAAAGGAGAAAAAGTTGTATAAGAAGAAAGGGTTGGACGGGAAGGCTAAGGTCAAAACTTAGAATAGGATGAAAAACTTGGGCTAAGAAGGGGAAGGGATTTTGGCAGAGTTTTCTTATTCTCTTTCTTGTATTTGTCAAATGACACCATAGGACCTCTTTGTATATGAGAAAAAGATGGTTATTCAGTTTGGGGATGGGATACAAGGGGTAAAATGGATGGGAAACCCTCTATAGCCTGTAAACTTTGTCGAATTCCTTGCAATTTTATATTTTTTGCAACTTTTGGAGGTAAACACGGGCTAACTAGAATGCAGTTCACGTATGTACGCGGGCTAACTAGCATGCAACACGCATGTGTATGCGGGCTACTAATTCAGCAGGGTGCGTACATTTTCCAAAAAATAGTTTTTTAAGAAGAAGCCTCAGCGGTATTTTGGAAAAGTATGTAAGTGGAAAGGCCAATGTCTTGTATGCATATATAAGGAATTTTTGGACTATAACAGATGCCCCCTAATGTGTGAGGTAAAAACAACAACTAATGGTTGAAATACATTACAATATCTTTACCAGTGGGAAGGCACAGAGTTGAGTGAGCCCGAGACGAGTGTTTGTGAGCATGCCATCTGCAAAAAAATGATAATCTCTCTGAGGCAGGCATACCCATGCTTGGGATAAACTAAGCATGGATGCCAATCAAGTACACTGCATATCCATGTCATATAAATGTTTATATAAAGTGTAGTTGCGAGTAATACACAGAGGATCTACATCTCAAAATCATTTGAAGATATACAAGTACAATATAATATGCATCTTCAAAAAGAATTGACGCCCATGGCTGGAGATGAGGACTTCATAGCTCGAGAAAAAAATTCAAGATATTCCAAAGCTCAGGTAGGAGTACAATAAGAATGTAAGAATCACTACCATGAGGTATTTGACATGTTGTCAGGGAAAGACTAGAAGATCTCGATCATCAGGCACAAAACTTCATTGATTTTGAATCTGAACTTGATTGGACTCTCGGGATGGATGACTCATGGCAGTCAAGAGATAAACTGCAAAATGGCCGATGCAGGTTGGATAAAACTTCCCTTGGACAAAAGTACGACAAAATGATGAGACACGAATAGCATAATATTGACATAATTCTGTGATACAGGAGGCACCACAAACTCTCCATATTTTTGGAAGAGTAACCAAACGGAGGAGGACACAACTATATGTAACGAGAACAACTTCCTAAGGTCATAATAGATCCCAAATATTGGAGAACAAACGAAAGGATGTGCTTTGTCCAAGGGAGACTATATTGTTGCCGATAAAAGAGAATATATATCCCGTCCCCTCTTTTTGGAATATTTGATTTTTTTTGTCTTTTTCAAATTTTTAACGAGGTTGAAAAAAAATAAAAGAATGCTACATTACAAAGGAGGAACGAGTGTTGCGGACAAGCAAACTAGTTCCAAGTGCATGGAACATACCGATGCTTAGTGCAAGGAGACATGTGCAGGATAAGGACACTCGAGAAAATTCCTCCATGGGTCAAGGTGTCAGATTGCAAGGGAAAAAGTGTTGCAAGGCTTGCATTTAAGAAATTATTTGAAGGTTCATTTAATAGAAACATGAATCCGGCATTAGGCAAAAGATGTAAGGAGGAGACATGCGATGTGATTAAGAATGAAACAATAAGACTCCTTCCATGTGGAGTTTTACGATCCTAGAGAAGGTAAGATCGATGGTTTTTCACATTTAGAGAGTCTGAAAAACACTAAAAGAAGACTCTGGATAGTTCCTTTTTCATAACTAGTCCAGTCAATTCGAAAAAGGGTTAAGCTTATACCGAAAGGACGTCTCTTCAAAACCATTTTAATGAGTGTGACTGAGACAAGATCACTCAACTATCTTTTCAATTTTAAGGAGTCTAAAAGAGCTTAACTATGGACTCACAACCTTTTTCTAAATTTAGTCTCCTTAGCCTGAAAAAAGTATAAAATATAAATTAGGATAACTCTCCCGGCGAGACATGTCTCTCGAGGCATAGCTTTTTCCTGGATAATCTATTGGCCAGAAAACAGGTTAAAATTATGCCAAATAGATGTTCTTTCTAGACCAACTAACGAGTGTGAAAGGAACAAGGTCACTCGATGATATTTTCATATTTAGGGAGTCTGAAAAGAGATTAACTATGGACTCTGAAGGGGTTCCTTTTTCGCAAGTAATCTCCAAGGCTCGAAAAAGAGATAAACCAAAACCAAGGAGAATGGCCCTTTTTTCAAAAATTTAGTCCCTCGGGCCCAAAAAAGGGTCAAACTTACGCCCAAGAATAATCTCCTATCGAACCGAAGCTCCTAGGGCATACCTTTATTCGTAAATTAACCATTTGGACCAAAAAAGGGGTAAACGACCGCAGGACAGATGTGCCTTCAAATTTGATTTTGGAGAGCGTGAAGGGAAACAAGATCGCTCGACAATATTTTCAATTTTAGAGAGTCTGAAAAGGGATTAAAGAAGACTCCAGGGGGGATTCTTTTCTCAAGTAATCCAGACGAGACTGAAAAGAATAAATGATCTCTCGTTAGATGTTTCTTTCAAAGTTTAAATGAGACTGAAAGACAACAAACTATGCTCATGGGGAGTCCCTCAGGTAAGAGCCAGAAAAGACGAAGAAGAATGAGGCTTCAAAACGTAATCATGGCGGGACTAAAAGGACTCCCAGGACTATGGAGAAAAATCACAGCATGGACACCAAAATGCAGCAAAGGATCTACCAACAGTGAGATCAGACTCAAAAGAAGACTCAAGATCACTCAAACCAAGAGGGGGAAGCAAGGACTCCCATGCCCCCATCGGATAAAAAGTCTGATCAATTGTTGAGACCATGTCTTGAGAAGGAAAACATTATTGCACAAGTTCCTACTCAGAAGCAATTGAACATCGAGGATAAGATGCCACATAATTAATATGTGGCAGGATAGAGTCTCCACGAACACTAGGAACATATAAAGGGGTATCTTGAACTAACGACGAATTAGGATGGTGATTATCAGATGCCAGTTGGACGATAGTGAAAATTATTCCATTGTGAGGGAAATGCATCACCCAAAAGAGTGTAGACACCACATCGTTCATAGAATATACATAATCACGCCCAAGAAGCATATTGAAATCTAACGGGCCTTGCACCACTACAACATCAACAAGGATAGTCTTCCCACCTAACAAGATAGAAAACTGAGGAATAATCCCCAAATATTCACTAGGATGTCTGTCAAAATCCAACAACTCATGTGAAGAAGACACAAGCTCGGGAGATCCCAAGGCTTGCCAAGCCGAGGACGATAAAATACTTGCAGGGGCTCTTTCATCTACAATAAATTGGTAAATGTTTTTTTAATTAACTTCAACCCTTATTTGAAAGGGTGCATAGGAAGGAATATGAGGCTCAACAAGGTCATTCCAATCAAAGGAAACTATCCTAGGACTTGGAGGGGGTGTGCTCGAAGTGAGCGGAATGCCCCCTTGATCTGAAAGTACTAACTGGAAATGATAAAAACATAGTCGATAGACACATCACTCCCCATCAGAATAGTGGGATCAGCCAAATATTGTATCGGCATGACCACTTTGGAAGACTCAACACTCTCCAAGAGAAGAGTGGGATCGGTCGAAGATTGTATCGGCATGACCACTTTGGTAGACTCGACACTCTCCAAGAGAAGAGTGGGATCAACTGAAGATTGCATAGGTGTGACCACTTTGCTAGACTCGACACTCTCCAAGAGAAGAGTGGGATCAACCGAAGATTTCATCGGCATGACCACTTTGGTAGACTCGACATTCTCCAAGAGAAGAGTGGGATCAACCGAAGATTGCATCGGCACGACCAATTCGTCAACCACTGGTTGAATAGGTTGTGAGACGTCATGGTCTGAAGGCACATCACCCCCCAAAAGAGAAGTGGGATCAGACGAAGATTGCATCTGCACGGCCACTTCATCAACCAATGGTTGAATGGGTTGTGAGGAAACCTCAGAATACTCAGAATCAGAAGAGCTTGCAGACAGGGACCACAATATTTGTGCCTCTGGAAGGCTAAGGCATAAATGAGTAAGGTGATATCCCTTGCAAAGGTTATAAGGGAACTTAGTCTTATGTCCTATCCATTTAGGTTTCTCAACAGAATTAATTCCCCCAGCATGACTTGCAGTTCTTGGTTGCATATCTCCGACATGAATTGTAGAGGTTGGTGATATATCACTCGTATGACTCGCATTGATGAGACTCATGCCCCCAACATGACTTGCAGTGGTTGGTGATTGGTCGATAACATGACTTGCAGAGGCTACAAACCTATCGCCAGTATGACTAGTAGTGACTAGACTTTTTCCCCCAGCATGAAATTCAGAGGCTGGGTGATGGTATTCAACATGAATTACAAAGGTTGACGACCTATATCCAACATGACTCGCAGATGTTGGTGATTTATTTTTCTTATTCTTCCTCTTTCTATTTCGTTTATACTTCCGGTTACTAGTAGATATACTTTCACTAGAGAAGACATAAGGAGGAGGAGAATAATTTGTTGATGAAGGAACATCAACATGATGCCCATGACATAAGGTTCTTAACTGAGAAGCATCAAGAGAATTTGAGACATTTGGAATGGTACCCAACCAAACCGGTAGTCCCACATTCAACCCAGGAATGTACAAAGTGGCCATCAAAGGGTGTTGGCCCTCGACCAATTTTTTGAGAATCTTGGTCATGTTTCACCATTTTTGAGACTTCAATAGGTTGGTCGAAGAGGGAGCGCCTAGGCGATGTGGAGATTGCGGGATCTCGCCCCCTTTTTTAGGCTTTTTGGGTTTATAGTTTATGTAACGGGTATGGGATGTTGGCCCATGGGTCTTACCCATGTCTAGGCCCCATTTGTAATGTATAAATAAGTAGCTAGGCAATGTAAGAAGAAGTCAGTTGTAAGTCGATGGCTAAGTTCTAGAGTAAGGTAGAAGTATGCTTTGTGCATACTATGTGTTGAGAACTTGCAGAGCTAAGTGCAAGTGACTGTAAGAAGGCTCTGTGCTATGCCAAGCTTGAGGAAGGAGGATCTGGTGAGGTGCACGTAGATCTCCTATGTTGTGCAGAGTTGGCTTTGTGGCTCTGTGCATGTAAGAAGATTGGAAGAAGTTAATAAAAGAGGAGAAGTGTTGGTGGACGTAGCCCCACGCTGGAGTGAACCACGTATATCCTGTGTTGTGGTTGCTTTGTGCGATATGGTTGATATGTTATTGATGTGATTTATGCTTAGTGTTGTAATATGTATGTATGTTAGATGCATTTGATGTAGCAACTTAGTGATTAATGATCTGAATGAATGTTAGATCTTCTTTGATGTTATGTGTTGAATGGTTAGATGTGATTGAATCTTGATGAATACTGTGTTGTTCTGTAATTAGGGATTTTACCTGCGATGTGAATAAGGGTCAAAGACTAATGAATGTTAATTGCTAAGTGCTCTGTTAAGTATTGTGATCATAGATCTGTGTCCCGACTAGGTTGTAGACACTTGAGTCCTACAACTCCCCCTGCCTCTACCTCGGGTGAGACTTCATCTACGTCGTAGGCATTTCAGAAAGGGCCGGTAGTTAGGGTTTTGTTAGTGTGTTGTTGAAGCATTGAACCCTGGGTCTGCCCCTGTGCCAAAAATGGTTCCGTTGTCAGGACCTAAAACTGTGATTGCTGGGAACTGAAGAAAAGAGAAAGCTCTGTGAGTAGATATGTTGCTCTAGTGCGTAGTATTCTACTTGACTTGTGAAGCTCTGTGCTAAGAAGGGAACCGGATCTGAATAAAAGAGGTAAGATTTTAAATATTTTTTCTCTGATAAAGGTAAGATAAGTGGAAATTTTTGTTTCGAAAGAATGGATCTAGGTATGTTTGATAGATTTCATCCTAGTCTGAAAACTAGGGAAATGCTAGAAGAAAGAAGATGTGATATGAATAGACCTGATAGAAATAGTGAAATATATGTTATTCCTATGCATAGAAGGAATTTTTGGACTAACAAGTTGATGTAGGATCCTAGAAATAATTTTTTGCAGGACCATCACTGTGATCCCAGTGCGCAGTACAGGAAAGGTTGGGGATCATTTAAGAGAAAGAGAGGATTGACTCTTTGTTATATTTGTAGAAGACCGGGACATCTTGCTAAGGAATTCCCTGGTAGAGGTCCTATTTTCCTTTGTTGTAAAGCTACTGGACATGAAGTTTTGGATTTCCCTAGAATGATTGCTAAAGTTGAGAAGATGAATATGGGACAAGAAAACCATGAGGAAGGTCAAGAGACTAAGAATATGCTAGACCACCAGAAAGAATCAGAGGCTATATTATTGCAGATGAAAGAAACACTGAATGATCATAGAGACGTTAATTTACCAGAGATCTTAAAAGAGAAGAAGTGCACAAAAACAAGAATAGGAGACTTCGACATAGAATGTGTATTGGATGCAGAAACACAGGTGAATATCATGACAGAAAGTACTTGGGAAATTTTGGGAAATCCTACTATGGTTCCTTCATTAGGAGGGATAGGCTTGTTTAAAAAAAAGATGATAACCCTATGTGGAAGACTTTCTCATATACCTATGAGTGCTCATGGAACATCAACAGAAGAAGAATTCAAGGTGATTAAGTTTGTTGAGAACAACACTCCTTTTGAACTTTTGTTAGGAAGGACTTGGATTGAGAGAGATCAGATCCGAAGGAAAGAAGAAGAGAAAGCTATAGAACAAAAAAAGAAAGAATTAAGGGATTTCATGACTAGGAGAATAACGCGCTTAATATAAGAATAAGAGGACAAGTCAAAGAAACTGAGGGCCAGAGACCTGGCTATCAAAGTTGAAAGAACACAAGAAATCTTAAAGAATCCATCCATGCAGGAGAGTAGAGAACCTACTCCATAAATAATAAGAGAATAAGTATTACCCTCGAACCCTGTGAAATACCCTCAGTAGTGTGAAGTTACTATGCTAAGAGAAGATAAGAACAAGAATGGAAAGAGGAATCCAGAGACGCAGATCACATGAAAGAAAGAAAGAAATCTCAGTAAGAAGAAAGCAAAGCTAAAAAAATTGCAGGAGGTTCCAGAGAGGACTTCGTAGAAGGAAGGTTTGCAGAACTTGAACCTCGTCGAAATAATAGAACATCGCAGACTGGAACTTCACCATGGCTAAGAAATATGACCGTTGGAGGCATCTCGACCATTAGAACGATGCTCCAGAACGACTAGAAACACAATTATTTCTGGAAAGATCGCCATTGGACCATTGGGACCGCGCCATAACGGATGGAATCGTATTGATTGAGGCATTCCTTCCCGTTGGAGGAGTCTGTTACGACATTGTCTACTTAATATTTTGAATGCCTTATCGGGGACACTTTTGCAAATTGTGATTATACGAGCCCATAAAGAACTGATTTCTATCGCGATGTGCTTATTGAGACCTCGCCACCCGATTTTCTTACCTTGGGTGTTTGTCTGCCTACCCGATATATCGGATCTCGAGCGTGTATGTTAGGCGAACGTAGTGCAATAGAGAAGTTTGTGGAGGAGATCCTAATAGACCTCATGGCTGAGAAGGTCATGTCTGCAAGAGTACATGCCTTGTCGACAAGAGGATTGCAAGCATCCCCATTGATTTCATGTCGATTTGGGCCATCCCGAACTGCGACAGAGAAAAGAAGTAAGCACTACGATGACCTGGTGAATGCGAATCTCATTCCGTCAGTCTTTCCTGACTATATACCACCTCTGGCTGGCGTGGTTAGTCGTGAAAGCATCCCGAGAGATTTCGACTATACACTGATCACTGCGTACCTCCTGAAGGGGATATGCGTAGTTGGACCGCAGTTGGGGCAGATTCTGGCGCTCAATATCAGTGATTTAAACTTAGGACACTGCAAGAATTATGGAATTATCGCACCACACAAGTACTTGACAAAGAAAACGGGGAAGAAGCCAAAGATATTCCCCCAGCCGTGGACCATGGACATCGCGAGATCAACAATCCTTAATGTGATGAAGATGCCACACTTCAACAGACATCAGGAGGTTAACGCATGCATTAAACTCCTCTTGTCGTGATACCATGGCGGTTACCTATGGTTGGATAGGTGCATCACTGTATATCCAATTTTGATCCACTAGATCACTGGATTGAGCATGCAAGGACCGGACCCTCGGGATTTTTACCCAGGGAAGGTTGTAGATCACTCCTTGGCACAGCGAATAAAGGACACATATGATGATGTAGAGAAGGGGAAGTGGGGATACAAGGTAGCCTACAAGGAAGAATAGACCAACGCAGCTCACGGGGTTCATCGTTGACCTCGCAGGAAAGTGCATTGAAGGGATGCATGTGAATTGGGTGAGCTACCTCGTCAACCAGTTGGAGCAGGATTGTCGAGAAGCACAGGACTAGGGCTACGAGTTTCACTTGAGCTAGTTGTTGATCCTCGTTTCCTTTGTCGCTTGGGAGATTCTGGAGGGAATGACCTTCCTAGAATTCGAGTCGTCTGAACCACTGGCCGCGAGGTTCACTACCCTGTGGTATTCGAGTGACATGGAGAAGCAATGGCAGTCCAATGTGGTATTCCACACCTATTACTTGTAGTTGAAGAGGGCCATTGAATCCTTCCCTCGCATGACGCTGAATACACTCCATAGTTTCAGGACAATAGCGAAGTTCCACGTAGACAGACACTTCATTTACATCACTGCGTGCAGGGACGAACACAAGGAAGAGCTCCAATACTATTAAAAACTCACCGAGGAAGATACGGAGGAAATAACCAAGGAATGGCCTACAGAATTCCTTGTACCAGTCGAACAGATAGAACTCTCCGAGCCAGACCTCATTGGAAGTCCTATAGTCACTCGGGAAGAGTATGATGGACCCAGCAGCAGCAAGAAGAAAAAGAAGGAAGAGGTGCAGGAACTAAACAACGCATCGGAGGAAACTGTGCTTGATTCACTTGGAGGAGGAGGTGGTGACGAAGTAAACCAAGAGGAGGAAGGGGAAGAAGACAAATAGGAACAGGGCGAAGTGACACCACCTAAATATCCCCTTACAAAGGTCGAGGCATCAAATAAAAGAAAGGTTTCTCCAAAGAAACCCTTAGCACGGAAGAAGTCACGAGCCAATAAGCCCCAATTATAGACTGTGCTCATGGTGGATGATATTGACCTCATCATCGCCACTGTAGAAGATAATTCAGAAGATATTTTGCAGCGAAGCGAAGCCAAACAGGAGACAATGTATAACTGGATCAAAGTAGAGATGAAAGGGGTACAACAAGCCCTCTATTCGAACCGTGCAGTGTCTACTACGCCATCGTCATAAAAAAGTATAGAACTGGGAGATGAGCCTACCCAACTACGCAGATTAAAAGATGCGACATAGGCTCGCCTTCATCGTGTACAAGCATAAAAAGAACATGCCACAGAGGCTCTGAAGCAAGCAAAGGAGGAATCCCTAGAGCAATGTCAGGTTGCGCAGCAAGAGAAGGATGACCTTCGAGCGAAGTTTGAAGAGGACAAAGAGCAGATCCAGAAAGAAAAACAACAACTGCTCGTGGAGCAGATGGGAGTTAAAGAAGTAGTCACTAGAGAACTTCTCTCTATGTCGAGCCTGGCACAGATGGAATAAGAGACAGTGGAGAGCCAAGTGGGGAAGCTCGCTAAATCCATTCAACATCTCCAAGCAAGAGTAGCAGAACTGGAATTACAAGCATTGTCGAGCACTCCGCAGGAAGTACGATATTAGAGGGAAGAAACTGCCAGGAGAATAGTTGAAAGAATCAAGGCATTGGCATTAGAATGCAAGCAACTAAGAAATCGAAGTGTGTAGACCTATGAGTGCCTTGCAGAGGACCCATAACTAAGGACATTGGAGTCACAACTCTAGGAGGCGAAGCAACAAGCATCAACAGTGCAAGCGCAGTTGAAACTTCTTTTTGCAGTCGAGAAGATGAAAAGGTCACAGGAACAACACGCAGTTCAACAAAAGTTCCATGCCATCCAAAGTAGATTCATGGAAGTGACCCAGAGACTCTAGCCGGTACAGGATGAAGCCTGCACACTTTTTGAGTAGATCGAGGGACAAGGTGCACAACTAGAACAAGTGGTCACCATAGTGGAACAACGCTTGGAAGGACTTGTCACCGAGAAAGTCATTCAGGAGTTCACCAAGCAGGAGGCCCTGGCGAAACAGCAAGTCGAGGCATATCGAGCCAAGCTCAAGGCCTTCGAAGCAGAATTCCCCAGATCAGAGTGACTCAGGGCAAGTCACAGGTGAGTGTTAGGGGCATGTTGGCCCTCGACCAAGTTTTGGATAATATTGGTCGTGTTTGACCATTTTGGGACTTCGACAGGCTGGTCGAAGATGGAGCGCCCAGGTGAAGAAGAGATCACGGGATCTCGCCCCCTTTTTCAGGATTTTTGGGTTTAGGGTTTATGTAACGGGTATGGGATGTCAGCCCATGGTTATTACCCATGTCTAGGCCCTGTTTTTAATGTATAAATAAGTAGTTAGGCGATGTAAGAAGAAGTCAGTTGTAAGCCGATGGCTAAGTGCTAGAGTAAGGTAGAAGTAGGCTTTGTGCATACTGTGTGTTGAGAACTTGTAGAGCTAAGTGAAAGTGACTGTAAGAAGGCTCTGTGTTGTGCCAAGCTCGAGGAAGGAGGATCTGGCAAGCTGCGCAGAGATCTCCTATCCTATGCAGAGTTGTCTTTGTGGCTCTGTGTATGTAAGAAGATTGGAAGAAGCTAATAAAAGAGGAGAAGAGTTGGTGGACATAGCCCTATGCTGGGGGTGAACCACGTATATCCTGTGTTGTGGTTGCTTTGTGCGTTGTGGTTGATATGTTATTGATGTGATTTATGCTTAGTGTTGTAATCTTTATGTATGTTAGATGCATCTGATGTAGTAACTTAGTGCTTAATGATCTAAATGAATGTTAGATCTACTTTGATGTTATGTGCTAAATGGTTAGATGTGATTTAATCTTGATGAATATTGCACTATTCTGTAATTAGGGTTTTTACCTACGATGTGAATAAGGGAAAATACTAATGAATGTTAATTGCTAAGTGCTATGTTAAGTATTGTGATCACAGATCTGTGTCCCAACTAGGTTGTAGACACTTGAGTCCTACAACCCCCCCTGCCTCTACCTCGGGTGAGACTTCATCTTCTTCGCAGGTGTTGCCAAAAGGGCTAGTAGTTAGGGTGTTTTTGGTGCACTGTTGAAGCGTTGAACCCTGGGTCTTCCCCTGTGCCATCAAATGGTTCTGTTGTTGGGACATGGAATTGTGATTGCTAGGAACTGAAGAAAAGAGAAAGCTCTGTGTGTAGATCTGTTGCTCTAGTAGAATACTGCGCACTAGATAAGTGGAAATTTTTGTTTTGAAAGAATGGATCTAGGTATCTTTGATAGATTTTGTCCGAGTCTAAAAACTAGGGCACAACTAGAAGAAAGAAGATGTGATATGAATAGACCTGATAGAAATAGTGAAAGATATGTTATTCCTATGCATAGAAAGAATTTTTGGACTAACAAGTGGATGCAGGATCCTAGAAAGAATTTTTTGTAGGACCATCATTGTGATCCCAATGCGCAGAACAAGAGAGGTTGGGGATCGTTTACAAGAAAGAGAGGATTTACTCTTTGTTATATTTGCAGAAGACCGGGACATATTGCTAAGGAATTCCCTGGTAGAGGTCCTATTTGCCTTTGTTGTAAAGCTACTGGACATGAAGTTTTGGATTGCCCTAGAATGATTGCTAAAGTTGAGAAGATGAATATGAGACAAGAAAACCATGAGGAAGGTCAAGAGACTAAGAATATGCTAGACCACCAGAAAGAATCAGAGGTTATATTATTGCAGATGAAAGAAACACTGAATGATCACAAAGACATCAGTTTACCAGAGATCTTAAAAGAGAAGAAGTGCATAGAAACAAGAATATGAGACTTTGACATAGACTGTGTATTGGATGCTGAAACACAGGTGAATATCATGACATAAAGTACTTGGGAAATTTTGGGAATATCATGACAGATGTGCCTTCAAATTTGAGTTTGGAGAGCATTCGACAATCTTTTCAATTTTAGAGAGTTTGAAAAGGGATTAAAGAAGACTCCAAGGGGGCTTCCTTTCTCAAGTAATCCAGACGATACTAAAAATAATAAATGATCTCTCATTAGATGTTTCTTTCAAAGTTTAAACGAGTTTGAAAGACAATAAACTATTCTCATGGGGAGTCCCTCAGGTAAGAGCCAGAAAAGATGAAGCACAAGGAGGCTTCAAAACGTAATCATGGCGGGACTAAAAGGAATCCTAGGACTATGGAGAAAACTCACAGCATGGACACCAAAATGCAGCAAAGGATCTACCAACAGTGAGATCAGACTCAAAAGAAGACTCAAGATCACTTGAACCAAGAGGGGGAAGCAAGGACTCCCATGCCCCCATCGGATAAAAAGGTTGATCAATTGTTGATACCATGTCTCGAGAAGGAAAAAATTATTGCACAAGTTCCTGCTCAGAAGAAATTGAACATCGAGGATAAGATGCCACATAATTAATCCGTGGCAGGATAGATTCTACACGAACACTAGGAACATATAGAGGGGCAGCCTGAAATAACGCCGAATTAGGATGGTTATTATCAGATGCCAGTTGGTTGATAGTGACAATTCTTCCATTGTGAGGGAAATGCATCACCCGGAAGAGCGTAGACACCATAGCGTTCATAGCATATACATAATCACACCCAAGAAGCATATTGAAATCTATCGGGCCTTGCACCACTACAACATCGACAAGGACAGTCTTCCCACCTAACGAGATAGAAAGCTGAAGAAGAATCCCCAAATATTCACTAGGACGTCTATCAAAAGCCAAAAACTCATGTGAAGCAGACACAAGCTCAGGAGATCCCAAGGCTTGCCAAGCCGAGAAGGATAAAATACTTGCAGAGGCTCCTTCATCTACAATAAATTGGTAAATGTTTTTTTAATTAACTTCAACCCTTATTTGAAAGGGTGCAGAAGAAGTAATACAAGGCTCAACAAGGTCATTCCAATCAAAGGAAACCATCCTAGGACTTGGAGGGGGTGTGCTCGAAGTGACTGGAACGCTCCCTTATTCTGAAAGTACTAAACTGGAAATGATAAAAACATAGTCGGTAGACACATCACTCCCCATCATAAGAGTGGGATCAACCAAATATTGCATCAGCATGACCACTTTGGTATACTCAACACTCTCCAAGAGAAGAGTGGGATCAGTCAAAGATTGTATCGGCATAACCACTTTGGTAGACTTGACACTCTCCAAGAGAAGAGTGGGATCAACTAAAGATTGCATAGGCATGACCACTTTGATAGACTCGACACTCTTCAAGAGAAGAGTGGGATCAACCGAAGATTGCATCGGCGTGACCACTTTAGTATACTCGACACTCTCCAAGAGAAGAGTGGGATCGACCAAAGATTGCATCGGCATGAACACTTCCTCAACCACTGGATGAATAGGTTGTGAGACAACATGGTATGAAGGCACATCACCCCCCAAAAGAGAAGTGGGATCAGACGAAGATTGCATCGGCATGACCACTTCATCAACCAATGGCTGAATGGTTTGTGAGGAAACCTCAGAAGACTCAGAATTAGAAGAGCTTGCAGAAAAAGACCAAAATATTTGTGCCTCTGGAAGGCCAGGACATAAATGAGTAAGGTGATCTCCCTTGCAAAGATTATAAGGGAACTTAGGCTTACGTCCTATCCGTCTAGGTTTCTCAACAAAATCAATTCCCCCAGCATGACTTGCAGTGCCTGGTTGCACATCTCCAACATGACTTGTAGAGGTTGGTGATATATCAATCGTATGACTCGCATTGACGAGACTCGTGCCCCCAACATGACTTGCATTGGTTGGTGATTGGTCAACAACATGACTTACAGAGGCTACAAACCTATCACCAGTATGAATAGAAGTGACTGGAATTTTTCCCCAAGCATGAATTTCAGAGGATGGGTGATGGTATTCAACATGAATTACAAAGGTTGACGACCTATCTCCAACATGACTCGCAGAGGTTGGTGATTTATTTTTCTTATTCTTCCTCTTTCTATTTCGTTTAGAATTCCGGTTACTAGTAGATATACTTTCACTAGAGAAGGCATAAGGAGGAGGAGAAATTTTTTTTGATGAAGGAACATCAACATGATGCCCATGACATAAGGTGCTTAACTGACAAGCATCAAGAGCATTCGGGACATTTGGAATGGTACCCAACCAAATCGGTAGTCCAACATTCAACCCAGGAATGTAGAAAGTGGCCATCAAAGGGTGTTGGCCCTCGACCAAGTTTTGGAGAATCTTGGTCGTGTTTGACCATTTTTGGGACTTCGACAGGCTAGTCGAATATGGAACGTGCAGGCAAAGCGGAGATCACGGGATGTCGTTCCCTTTTTCAGGATTTTTGGTTTTAGGGTTTATGTAACGGGTATGGGATGTCGGCCCATGGGTCTTACCCATATCTAGGCCCCATTTTTAATGTATAAATAAGTAGCTAGGCGATGTAAGAAGAAGTCATTTGTAAGTCGATGGCTAAGTGCTAGAGTAAGGTAGAAGTAGGCTTTGTGCATACTGTGTGTTGAGAACTTGCAGAGCTAAGTGCAAGTGACTGTAAGAAGGCTCTGCGTTGTGCCAAGCTTGAGGAAGGAGGATCTGGGGAGGTGCGTGCAGATCTCATGTCCTATGCAGAGTTGTCTTTATGGTTTAGTACATGTAAGAATATTGGAAGAAGCTAATAAAAGAGGAGAAGAGTTAGTGGACGTAGCCCCACGCTGGGGGTGAACCACATATATCTTGTGTTGTGGTTGCTTTGTGCGATGTGGTTGATATGTTATTGATGTGATTTATGCTTAGTGTTGTATTCTTTATGTATGTTAGATGCATCTGATGTAGTAGCTTAGTGCTTAATGATCTGAATGAATGTTAGATCTACTTTGATGTTATGTGTTGAATGGTTAGATGTGATTTAATCTTGATAAATACTGCGTTGTTCTATAATTAGGGTTTTTACCTACGATGTGAATAAGGGTCAAAGACTAATGAGTGTTAATTGCTAAGTTCTCTGTTAAGTATTGTGATTATAGATCTTTGTCCCAACTAGGTTGTAGATACTTGAGTCCTACAACCCCCCCTGCCTCTACCTCGGGTGATACTTCATATGATTCACAGGTGTTGCCAAAAGGGTTGGTAGTTAGGGTTTTGTTGGTGCATTATTGAAGCGTTGAACCCTGGGTCTGCCTCTGTGCCAACAAGGGGACACCAACGTTTCTGAAGAAAGGAAAAAAACAAGAATCCCCTTGTGAAGGAGTTCCTTGGTTGGTATCATCAGGAACTTTTTCCATGAAGATATTATGCACAGGTTCTCCCCTTGCGGGATCGTTTAAGTCCGCAAAAGTCTCACACACTGAATCTAGAGAACTAGTGGTATATAAAAAAAAACAACTCCTAAAAAGAGGCGGCTCCACATTTCTAAGTGGAAGACCGAAAATTCCTCATGATCGACGGAGTGGGATGTTTACCACCTTAGGTCAGAGACCCAAATAAATGACTGACTAACTCACTATGGAAAACTAGGGAGCACTCAGCACAGAGAACACCACTAAGAAGAAAATTCTAAAAAGATGAAAGCCAAACAAATGACCCTTCTAAGTGCTTCCAATCTAGGGAGATGAAGTCCTTATCATTCAAATCATTCACAAAGGAAAACGACTGGCCAGGAGAAGTAGTTACCTTGACCTCCGACCGACGGTCCCTTCGGGTGTCGCCCAGAGAATACAAATTCTGCCTCATACACCACGATACACCCCTCGCAGTCACCTATGTGTCAACCTATATAATGGAAACTAGGCCACCAACTTGTAATCAACAACTAGGGGGGTACAATCGACATTCGGGCGAGTGTATTGGCAGGGTAACTAAGCCCGAAGATCCTCCTAAGGTCTGAAACGCAACAGGGCCATAATTACTCTTAGAGTACCTTGGACGAATCCAAGTGTCTCAGAGGTCTGACACAAGTCGGGCCAATAACACTACAGGATTCACCCCCAATCCACACTCTCCCAAACACTTTGTCGGGATTAGGAGTGGATATCTTTATCACCATCCTCTATGCGGCCTCATGTTTGACTCTTGTGTGAGAGGAACATCCCGGATTGAGTAACTACAATGTGGATTTTTCACACCCTAGAATATACACCTAAGTTACGTTTTGGTTGGCCTTGGAGATTTTATCTCTCCACACCTAATCCAAGGCCCTAGCCTAATCTATTGGTGAACCCTAGAAAAAGTGTTACTAATATATTTTAGATTAGTGTGTTTGTTTTAGAGGCTTTTCTTACTCAAGGAATGAAAGTGAAACTTATGTTGTTTGAGACTCTTGGAAAAATGAAACTAATTAGAACACTGACAAATAATACTTTACACTAATTCTACAAATGAAAAAGAGTTTCAAGAAAAAATCATGAACAATTCTTCAAACATAAAGATGCAATATTTTCTCCTTTCCATGCAAAATCCACAATGCAATTTTCAAGTAAAACAAAAGAGCGAACAAAAGCATTGTCTTTCTTATTTTTCTTTTGAAATGCTTTCAAGGTGAGAAGAAAACACAACCCTATGCCAATTCTTTTTCTTTTTCAAATAACAATGAAAAAAAATGCAAAGAGCGAAAGAGACCTAACTAGCATAAAAAACTAGGTCTTCTTTTATATTTTCTTTCAATAAAAGAAAAATTAACAAAAGATGCTAAAATGAGGGGGAATTGTTTTTAAAATGCAACTCATTTTTCTTAAAATTCAAGCCAAAAATAAGCCCAAAATGCTTGGAAACATAGAGAGACAAGAGAATTTATTTTTTATTTCATAAACAATCTGAGCCTGCAAACTGTCTAAACCCCAAACAACAAAAGCTTCTAGAACTCAGGAAGACCTAGGAACCACAAGTTTCTTGTAGGATAAGGAAAATATTTTGAAAAAATTATCCAAAACCATAGAGATGTGTGTTGTGCATGAACAAGCTGTGTATGTATGCAAGATGTATATAACTCATACCACGTATGTACACGCGTTGAACAGAGAGCAGGGTGCGTACACCTCTGCAAATTTTCAAAAAAAGAAAAAGTTTGGAAAGACAACTTGAGCAAGGGAAGATGGTAGGAACCTCGAAGGTGACCAAAGACCCAATCTGACTCAGAACACTCATAAAACTTAGAAAGAAACTGAAAATAAAATCAAACCAAGATCTCCCACTAAGACCGTAGAGAGACTCCCCAGTGGAGTCGTCAATTCTGCTATGGGGAAAATCCCCCTATACTGGGTCTAGGTACAAGTAGAGTGTTGACTTCCCTTAAAATACTTTTCTACCCTTAAGCTACCCCAAAACTATCTAAACTGAATGACAGGAGAGAGGAAAGAATGTCAATGGGTGTACCTTTAGTCCTTGCAGTTGGCGTAGACTTCTTTCGCTTTTTGCATCTTCCTAGATTGCGGTTCTCCTCCCAAAGATGACCTACAAAAACTTAGGAAAATGATGCTACAACACATACAATCTCTACCTATCACTTTAAAGGTTCAGATATAAACATACATGCATAAATCAATAAAATGATATAGACATAATGTTTTGGGACAAGAATGAACTCTTTTATTCAATATTAAGATCAAAAGGATTACAACCTTCGTCGAAAATCGCTCCACGAACCATGTCTGGGATCCTCTATTGTGGCTCCAAGTGCATCAATCCCACGCTAGCCTCTCACAACCAACTTATCACTTGGGAAATAAGAAAGGGTTGTATAAGGAGAAAGGGTTGGAGGGGAAGGCTGAGGTCAAAACTCAGAATAGGATGCAAAACTTGGGCTAAGAAGGGGAAGGTATTTTGGCGAAGTTTACTTATTCTCTTGCTTGTCTTTGTCAAATGACACCCCAAGACCTCTTTTTGTATGAGACAAATATGGTTATTCGATTTGGGGACGGGCTACAAGGGGTAAAATGGTTGGGAAACCCTCTATAGCCCGTAAACTACGTCGAATTTCTTTCAATTTTATATTTTTTGCAACTTTTGGAGGTAAATGCGGCTTAACTAGCATGCATCTCGCATATGTACGCAAGCTAACTAGCATGCAACACATGTGTGTATGTGAGCTACTAGTTCAACAGGGTGCATACATTTTCCAAAAAATAGTTTTTTAAGAAGAAGCCTCAACAATATTTTTCCAAAGTATGTAAGTGGATAGGCCAATGTCTTGTATGCATAGGTAAGACATTTTTGGACTATAACAATGCGATGGCTAGAATATAGTTGTCTTGATTAAAGGTATTGAGATGCACTAGTAGAATTTGGCAAATAAATGACTATGTGACTAAAAATTTTAGTCACGACAACTAAAAATGACTAAATTCTACTAATTGTTTGCAACACGGCGATAAATGACTAAAATAAATGACTAATTTTATTGTCAGGTAAAAAAAAACTAAATAATTAGTCGCACAAATAAAAATGACTAAATAAATGACTATTACTCCTCTAGACTAAAATTTGGTAATTAGGACATTAATATATATTATTTATTGTTATATACCTTATGGTTTATATTAAGGTCTCATTATATTAGACCATTTGGTAAGATATTCTTCAAAAAATAAGAAGGGGACTATAACATATAAGTTAGAGTGAAATATACAACATCTATCTGGCTTGATCTATGGCATATTCCTAAGTGATGAAATTATATTGATTAAACCAAAATCGATCTACAGGGTAGAGTTCCTCCTTTATGAAACTTTACTATCAAATATGGAGTCCATTCACTCATGGAAGTTTTTCATCACAACTAGTGAAACCTGGTGTCTTCATAGTTAAGCTAGTGAAACCCGATTCCTTCATATTTACCTTAATTTAATATAATATTGTAATGCAAAAATGTTTTATTTTATATATAAATTGCAAAATTTAGATATTGTAAATGTATTTTTTTTCTAAGGTTATATACTGCAAATGTTTTATTTACATTTATCATATGATATTATCATATGAAAATAAGATAATATCATAGACAATATGATATTAAAGTGGGTAATATTATTTCCAACAATATTACAAAGATCCACGTATTACATTTCTCATTTGACATATATTTTTGGGTTAGTATTGCACATAGGGTTGGAATATTGGGAAATTATTGGTGGGAGTGGGGAGTGTATTGGAAAATTATTGGTGAGAGTGGGGAGTAGACAATGCAGAATTCGCCTTGGCATAGGTAATTCGATGGGGGAGTGGGGAGTACCAATGGTTTTTGGGAAATAATTTAGAGTGGGGAGTACACCTGCTAGGACAGAGAGCTTGTTAATTCACTGGTTAGGACACAATTCAGGGGAGTGGGGTTCTTTCACTAGTTGTTGGGAGATGATTCAGGCGAGTGGGGAGTCGGGTTATTTCACTGTGGGAGATAATTCGAGGGAGTGGGGAGGGAATTATTTATGCATTGCACCTCTACAAAGAAAACAAGGGTTTGTTAATTGGGGGTTTATGTCATGAATTGGAGTCGGAGCTGACCAGAGAGGGTTTTTCTGTAAATTTGATGGCATGAGGCGTTTTGGGTTTTAGTTGATAGAAGTATAGCAACTACTTGCATGCATGGGCGATAAAGATTGTTTGGAGAGGACTTGTAGAATTATGAAAAGGAGGGAAAGGAATTCAGAGTTTGATGGGCCGTCTGCAATGAATTTGAAGTCGGTGAGGCCCTCTGCAGTGAAGTCGAATTTGGGGATGCCCTTTGCAGCGAATTTATAGGTAATTGAAAACCTTGTGAAAACTTTAAATTCTCTTGACTGCAACACAATGGAACCAATGAAAATAGTTGTATAAGCCTCTGTGTGCAGTATGAATTTCTTCGAGTCTATAACTTTATTTTATTTGTATTGTCAGTGGGCCTAGCTTAACCCTCATGGGCCGATTTGTCTCTATAATGTCCGAGATAACCACTGAGAACCATTTCATTTCTACCCCCACCTCTGCCATAGTCAAGATTACTGAAAATCTACTAAAAATATGGATTCCTCCAATTGCATTAGCTCTATTAATCTCTCCACAAGTGCTCATATTCTAATGTCTAGCTCCAATCAGTGTCTTAAATACCTTTGTGCCTGAGGGAGGGATAAAATACCATGAAAGTATTCGTACCCTTTCCTAATTTGTATATTCCTTTGAAGAATCGGAAGTGGTTAAAGCCAAAGTGGAAGCAACATCTGAGCCACCATATTGCCATGTGTCCCTTCCATCTCGATAACCTCTTTATGAGATACATGCATATAAATTGGGAGCATTTCATGCATAGTAAGATAAGTATTCATCTAGGTATAACAATCAATACCCTTATTTTATTCCCCTCAAATTGTTACATAAGGCATAAGGTATGAAAATTCAAGCTATTTTAACCATTATCCTAGGCTAGGCTTCCCTTCTTTCTCTCTGGCCTTACCTCTATAATGAGGAGCCTATTGTTGACCCAAAATTTTTCTTTAGGCTCAACATGATGTTTAACACTCTTAGTCCTTCACAAAATTTCCTGAGGGTTTCTCTTAGCAGCCTCTTATGCTTCGGTCCTAGTCAAAGACAGTGGTAGGGTTCATAGTCAATATGGCCCTTACCCTTGAAAGAGTATCAGTGTGATTCTTATAGATTTTTTTCTTAGCATCATAATGACGTATCAGACATTAGAAGAGTATCAAGAAGCATTTTTTAGTCACTTGGTATCATGTCAATCCAGTTACATGTTTTCAGTTTCAGTTGGGTCAGTGCCTCCAATATCAATTTGAGGGATAGTAGGGCCAAACAAATTTCAAATTCATGATTTTCCCTATCCCACTATCACCCATTGGACATCTATATAATGGTCATCAATACCCTTATTTCCTTCAACACCTTGATGGCACCCAAGCAGACTCAT
>SNQJ01S0111719.1:1663-24611 GCA_010110895.2 Picea sitchensis | reverse complement strand
GCCCCCCCGTGGGCCTGGCCCAAGTCCCATGAGGTTTTTTTGCAGGGATAAATGAAAAACCTTGAATCCAAGCTCCAAGACAGGTAATATCTGCCTGCGTGGCTTCCACATAAGTTATTATGTGAAATAGAGGTTAAGTAATTCAATGGCTACCTTCGAAAGTCGTAGAGGGTAAATTGTAACTACACCAGGATTCTATTCTAGTGCGACCCAGTTTTATTTTATAGTCGAAGGAATTCTCCTTAATGTTTAAACTTTCGTAAGAATGTTCTCAATCTCCTAGAACGACTCGAGGGTTTACACTGGTAATTACTAGATTTCATTAATGTTTATGTCAACACTTTCTATTGTTTGGTATTCGACTCCTTCTTTGTATCAATAATCCTAGGGTTTCGTTTTTAAAATATTTAAAATATGAAGGATTTCATTTTTAAATATTTAAAATATGAATGGTACATTTTAAATATGAATGGAGTGATATGAGTTGATATTTAAAATATTTTAAATAAGAATGGTATGGAGTGATATGAGTTGTAATATAAATTTTATGAGTTGTAATAAATTTTAAATATATTTTAAACATACTTATAATAAATGTTAAACATAGTTATTATAAATTTATTTTAAACATAGTTATTATAAATTTTAAATATTGTTATAATATAACAAACAATGATACAACATTGTAATATTATTAACAATGTTATATAGTTAATATTTATTTTCAAAACAAACATTTAAATAAATTTGTAGCTTAGGTAAGTAATATTAGTGTTTTTTTATTTTATTTTTTAATTTAGATGTTTTTTTTAAAATATTTTATTGAATTTTGATTAATTTTCAGTTTTTTTTTCTCATTTTATTTTTCTTTTTATAAGTTTCAAGCGATTTTTTGCTCTTATTTTTAACAAAAAAAACTTATTTTGGTTTTTTAAATTATTGTTTTTGGGGCAAATTTTTAATTTTTTTCTTTTCTTTCTAGTTTTTCTTTGTTTTTCACCATTTTGTTAGCTCATATGTTTTGAATATGGTCATTATAACAATACTTTTAAGAAAATATTTATGTTTCATTTAATGTAACTTGTATTTACGTTTTTATTATTAAAAGTAAAAAATTATTAAAAAGTGAAGTTGAATTTTTAAAGTATATTGTGATATTTTCATGGCATTATGTATTACCTTGCGCTTTGAGTGATAATAAGATTTAAAAAGTAAACATTGAAGGGTTTCTTTTATGATTTTGTTTACAGTAATGATGAGTTATTTTACTACATTATAAAAATGTGTCATTTTCATACCCCAATTTTAGAATGGGTGCTATCGGTAGCAGTATTTTTCAATTTGATGGTTGATTTTGAGGTTTTGGTTTTAATGGTACCAAATGACAAAAATATGATTTCAAATGATCTCAAAATTTAACGTTTTGAAAAGAAAAAGAAAAAATTCAAAAACATCTTATTTGTTTTTAGGTGCTGATTTTAAGGTATTTCTGAGCTACTATTTAAATTTTGAAGCCCATGTTTGAAAAATGTTGTAATTTTGACCCCGTTTTAAAACATGGTGCTACCGGTAGCACCACTTTTTGATTTGGGGGTTGATTTTGATGTTTTTTATGCAAAAATATGGGTTTTTTGGGCCAGAGTTCTCGTTTTGAGGTCACAATTCTCATTAAGTTGGTAACTATGTTTAAATGGAAACTCGTGCCCAGTATTCAAAGCAACACCAAGTGCCCTAACATAAAAAAACATCTATATTGTCTCCTAGCTATAAATGGCAGTAGTTAGTCAATCATTGACCATTGCCACCCTCGCCACCCTTAGGAGAATCAAGGAAATATATCTTTCTTCTCTTGCTTGAGGATGCACCTTGAGAGGTTCTAGGCCTGGGCGTGCTTCGACACTATGGATACTGCACAAATAATAAACAATTTTATAAGTTTTTTTCAACAATGAATTAATAGACATACAAATTGACACTTTGTAATTTAACATAATACAACTCACCACATATGAAACTATCATTTGTGAGGGTGTTACCCTTATCCGTGACCCCGATCTCTCCACAATGCCACCCTGCATTAGTTACAAGGATCAAGTCAAGAAAATTAAACAAATATGCATAAAAATAATTCATGAAATATAAAAAATTATTATCAATGAATTATCTCAATGTGAATATCTCATGCATCGATGGAGATTCATTGGAAGATGGAGCACTAGGTTGTACAACCTATTACAACACAACCTCTACTATGGAAATCTCTATTAATGGGGCCGAAAGTGGTGGTGGGGGTGGGTGGTAGACAGGTGGGTTGCGATGGACCCTCACAGGTTGTACAAGTGATTCCAACAACCTAGGCCTGGAGAAAGGAAACCCAGAAGCAACATGTAGGTGCCCAAGGGGTGTAATACTAATATACCTAGAAAATATATTGGCAAAATGCATACATATGAATAAAATTGAACTATTAGCAGCAATTAGTAAAATTCAAAAACATAAACACAAACAATTTTAGAATTGTATGATATTTAACTTTACACATGATACTTGTGACATTGGTGACTTTGTTACACATTATTTTCATGACCCCTATGAACATTAATGATGTACACCTATCCTTTATCTTTATAAGGATCAATTTTCTTAATCCTGGAAGAATAATGAAGATGAACTTTCCCAGAGAGATGAAATTATATTTTCCTTTGTAAAAAACCCTGTAGAGAAGGATCATCTCACCTTTCTCTACTGTGACGGTGGGACGATCTAGGATAGACAAAATTTGCACCACAGTGTTCTGTGACATCATCGTAATTTTCTTAGTGTTAAGGGTGCAATGATCGCTCGTACAAAGGAAAAAAGAGAAGCTTCTCGACGCTTCTAGAATAGAAGCTTTGAGGGTGAGGTGGCCTCCGATCAGTTTGGATCTGAGTCACATCGTTGTTCTAGTGGGATCATCCTAACCTCCTCACTCTATCCTTTTCATCTTATAAAAGGAGGGGAGTTCTCATGGGGAAAGTTAGCTTTGAGAATGGCTAATGAGTTAGTATAATTTTGGCTTGAGAATTCTCAACCGAAGGGCTTATGATAGGATTCTGATTTATGTTGTCAAGATAGATTGTTATTATCTTCAATTTTACAGTCTCAGAACTCATTGGAGCAGAAGTGTGTGGGAAGAAACGAACTATTGGAAGGAACCTGACAACATCAAGGCATTTGGTTGTATCTTTCTTCCACATTCTTTAATACATATATACTTTTTCTTTCTTATATGAACACTATTTGTCCATATTGTATGATTCCTTGATCACGTACATAGTTTCATATCGAATAGACTCTGTTATTTTTATCTTTGTTGGCTTGTGTTTCTTTGCAGATACTTCTCCATAAGACTTAGGATGGATTTGGGATCACATTGGCGAGGTTATGTCTACAAAATTTAAAAGGTATGTTTTGGATCCTCTTCTTGCTTGATATTTGAAATATAAGGAAATTTCAGTGTACTATTATTTTTGTTCTAGTTTCCAGGTGAAACTAGGGAGATTAGTTTGTGTCCGCACTTACATATTTGTCCCAAAACAAAAATTTTCATCCCATATGGATAATCCCCGACATCGCCTAGTGCCAAATCCTATAGAAACAAGAGAATATATAAAAAAAATTGAGGATGTCATAAAATAAAGAAATGACTATGCTGAATCTATCAAATGTGATACATACATATGTGTATGGTGCACACAATGAATATATTGCCTCTACTACTGCATCAGTGGTGGGGCTAAGAATTGATGCATCCATAGGCGTAGAGGTTCTACTGCTGGGATGCAACACACACACACACACACACACACACACACACACACACACACACACACACACATATATATAAATACACACAATACAAAATAAATATATAATGATGAAGGAAATATAGAGGGTTAAGATACTAACCTCCTTCATGAATCTATGCTACCCACTGGGCTCTGTAGGACCATATTCCTGTAGCTCGACAATATCTGAGGTTCACATGGACAATTTCTATGTCCATGTGCCCTCTCCTCACTATACTCTCCTCTGCATGTTGACACTCCAAGTCCTCGATCAATGTCACTAGCAGGCACCTCCTGCCGAGATAGTGAAACAAAGTTATTATGTTGCACTAGGCTATGAGTCAATGATGAGATGGCTAGATGTACTTATTGCAGNGCAATAGGAGGATGTTAGGTAGGGGGTCAGGCCTTCGCTTGGGGGGACGGGGACCTAACTCAAGGTCACGCCTGACATTCTCTCGATCCTATGCAGACTCTCAACCCACCCCATGGAAGTCACCAATGTCAAAGTAGTTGACATGCTTACCCATAATAAACTCATCCCAGAATTTCCCCAGAAAAGATAATGGCATCTCCCTATTATTGTAGGGAGGTTTATCAAAAACTATGTACCACCTATCCATCCAGTTTTGACTAATTTGGGGATGGATGCACCGGTCAATGGAGATGCATTTCCTGGTCAATGGTAGTTCTTGGCCATTTCTAGGATCCCTAAAAATAGATAATATTTATTGTTTTGAATGCCCATCTCTTTGACTTGGTTTTTGTCCAAACCAGTGCTATAGTACTCATACATTCGTTCCCTATAATTAGAAATAGAGGACTTCACAATGATGTCCAAAGAAGTGGCCAAGGAGATTCTACTAGGTTCTCTAGTCTCCCTTAATTGTTCCTTAAGGGTTCATAATATAACCATCCCCTCATCAATTTTAGTTTTTATATTGTGTGGTGGTGGTGGGTTGGGGTTTTAATCTTCCTGGTTTTCTTCTGAGCAGTTTAAATTTTCTCTGGGTTCCATTTTATTATATATTCTACAATTTAAAATCCATGGCATGTAAATTAGGTTCCTTTTTTATTTAAAATACAAAATTATATATATATTTTAATTTAGATTATCTGGAGAAAAATACTAAATTGGAATGACTAAATTCGATTAAAATTAAGAAAAATGTAACATACCTGGACACAGTGGCCCCATCCTCCCTTTATTCCTCCTCTCTAACTCCACTATGTTTTCGCAATGAGAGAAACATGAGTGAGATTTGTACACAATGAGAACAAATCGTTCTTGGGCCCTTTAAATATTTTTATGAGTAAGAACATGTGTGTGTTCTTAGAATCGTGCATGCATTCTTAGGACCGCACACATGTTCTTAGGACTGCACACTTGTTCTTAAGACCGTGCACGTGGTTTTTCCACTAAACCTGCATGGCAATTCACATGGAGGTTAGACCACACCCAAACCTATAGGTACAGGAATGCATGTGCATTCGTAAGAACGTGCACACGTTCCTGTGAGTGCATATTCTTAATCATTCCCTTGCCACTTTTTCAGACACAAAATTCTTTCAGTCGCCCTAATAATATTGATTTTATTTTTAAGTGATCTTGTTGTATATAAGTAGTGGATTGATGTATTGCATTGCTTAAAACAATATACGAGTTGATTATATATATTGAATGTAATAATGTAAATTATCTTTATCTATTTATTTAATTAACACCTAGACTACACTAAAATAACAAACTCATTTTATTATATATGAATAAGGAAGCATTGCCATACAATATCCTACAACATAAACAGATAGGTCCACGATAATCAAAATGAGATAAATAATTGTTACAATTATTGGTAACCCATTGTCATATTAGTTCAAACTATATGTCCACATTAAACAAAATATTTGTCGTTTATAAACAAATATTCAAAAATATAAAAATCTTAACATTCAATTGCAATGATCATCATTCATCACTTGAATTGATGTTGTTGCTCAAGTTGCTTGCATGCCTCATTTCTTCATCACCTACAAGATACTATATTTAGATCATTTGCAATGTATTGTTTATTAACTTGATTTTGTTACTTATTTTCATTCTCTATATACAAACATATAAATACATTCTAATGATAACACCCACATTTATGGTATAATACACATGATTGCATCAATCACAAAGCATACCATAGAAATGAGTAATTCATAAACAATACACATTCTTTTGAAGCCCTTCCCCATGATGTCTGTCAACATATCTTTTGGTTGCTCTACTCCATACTATGTTTCCTATGAATTTATACACCATGACAAATAATAGATATAATCAAAGGCTTATTATTGTTCTAATAATTATAAAATAAGAGAAGTAAAACAAAATATAGCTATTTACAAATTGTTCAATTAATCTTTGATAATACAACATATATTCACGATCCTTACATAATCCAATGTCACTCAAATGTTTGAATGACTTTTCTTTCTATGCTAGCACCTAGTAAACAAACCCATGGATAATTGTAAATTAATTAAAATATAAATCTCAAATATGAAATGTTAAGGAAAAGAAAGTACTCAAAACCTTTGATTGACCATTTTTAACCTCGTTGTCCTATTTTATGTGTTGAATGGGTTCCAATTTGTTTTAATTTCTATAACAAAAAAAAAAATTAAAATGAATATTTCATGTGATAATCAAACTCTCTAAGTACACATTTAAAAACTCAATGATTGCATACTTTTATTGCACATTTTTATTGGGATAGCTCCTAGTGAAAATCAATTATTTTATTTATTTGGCATCTCCTTGTACACTTGTTTGGCATCCCCACTAGCATGTTTTAGATATCATCTTGTTCATCTTTTTTAATTTTCTTATTTTTTCTAAAATATAAAAAGCATAATAAATTTATATTAATAGTTGCATGAAAGTAAATAGCAAGAAATATTAATTTGATATTTTTTATACTAGTATATACATATTATACAAAAACATATATTTAATGTTTATTTATTTTTATTACAAGTTTCATATATCGTATTAACCATTGTTTTAGAAATGCTTGATATAATTTAAATATAACATTATTCTTTCATTCATTAGATTGATATTTGTATTGCAAGTGAAAAGAATGAATATACGTCGTTTCCACTATATCCCTTAGAGTTTTATGGAATATTTTTCCTTTATCATTAACTTCCAACATCAATATAGATGCACAAAGGACAACCCAACATCATTTACATGCTTCATATTTTTTGTTTTCTCAAGAGGGCCTTATGTTCCCTGATTATCATTCCTTACACAACATTCAACATATACAAAATCAAATGTTTTAAATCTTTTCTTTGTTGTTGTTAAGAAGTACATTGTTATAGTTAAAATGTCTTATCAAGAGGATTTGACTCTTCTTGTCCAATATTTTTGTCCTTTTTTTCCACATCCTTAGAGAAAATAACAAGGAAGTAGATGAAATGGATAATAGAGCCATCGATTTAGCCCCAGGTTCCTTGGGAGTCTTCGGGAAAGTGAGACATGTAACTCATCCCTAATGACATGGGATATGAATATGGGTGGGGCCCTTAGGGTCCAAGTAAGGAACACTTGGTATTTAACACATGGTAGGCTCATGCAAAATTGGTATTATCATCACTTCATCATTTTTAATTTTTAACCGGACAAATTTAAGTATCTTTAGTTCATGGTGAAGGTTTGGAAGCCATTAAATTTGATTATGAAGCTGACACAAACATGGAAAAATGTATGTGGAATTCATACCTGGCCCAGTGGGAATTTAAGGGATACAATATGCTCAAAGCTTCATCCCAATTCTTGTTTGATGGATTTGACGATGGATGGGTGTGCAACAATGATGAAAAGTTTTCCCAAATGATGGAAGTATAGGTGATGAAGGTGAAATTAGTTTATGAGGTGAGTTTGTCGACAAAATCCTAGTTCTAAGGTGGGGTGGTTCTCGAGAGTGCAATTTCCTTCATTTTCCTTGGCAATTTGTGTCATCCTTGGATGGTATTCTAATGCGGGGTGTTCTTGTAAGTGTTGCATGCAACCTCTTGAATTGTCCGGGTAGAAAGAATAATCCAATCAGGTTTTTTTCTTTAATTCTCATTTTGGATGGTATTTCCTTGGTTTTCATTAGAGGGGGTTCTCAGGATTACATTATCATTCAACATCCAGGACATATTTCGTTGTTCATGGTATGCAACCTGGTGTGATGGAAGTCTTGAGTTATTTTGGTAAGTTTTGATGTGGTTAGTCTTCAATTTGGCTCTCACTTCAATTTTATACACATGGCAAATTTAATGTAATCCGATAGGGGAATTTCATCACAGGAAGAGGAAGTTATGGAGGAAAACTTCAAAACAATTCAGAAACTGATAATTAAGGTTAATGCAATCAGTTATACAATTACATTTTATCTAGAAATGATGGCTCAAAATTGGGTGTTAATACGTCAACTACAATATGGGGTAGATTACCTACAAAGGCATGGGGAATCTTTGCAACAAGAATTAGATCAGTGGAAGGAAAGATCAGAGTCTTCAGATGAATATATGGATATAGAATTCTCTCACAGGAAGGAGGTGAAGAGGCCGATGAGACTGGTGGACTTGAATATAGTAGTGACACCTTCAACTGAAGAAGTACTGAAAAAAGAAGAGGTCTAGAATGCTCCATTTTCAGTATAGATATGTTTTGCTTTTTTGTAAGAATACTAGGTGTTTTCTATCGGATATATTCCATGCAATATAGAAATAGTATCAAGCTGCAATGGAATTGTGGGAATGGATTAGAGATTTGGAAGTTAGTTGGACTATTGAAATTGGATTTTTGTTATGTATACTACTTCTTTGTTTTTGTACTTAACAGCCTTGACCACACCCTTTTTAATGAAAAAAATTTCCTAGTCCTTGTGAAAAAAAAGTACATTATTAAAAAAATGTCAAAGATTTTTTATTTTTTTATGTTTATCACCTTTTGATCCATCTAAATTTTTTTATTTACAACATTTCCATAAAGCTTCTATATTGTTTTCTACTCATATTGCAAACAACCTTATTGAGTTTTTTCCATCTTTTTCTCTGCATAACACACATTAACCAATAAACATCATTTAAACACATATATAATTCAAATATATTATTTTTATATTAAAACATCACATAACTACCATGTTCTCTTATGGTGCATTGCTTTTCGCAATGTTTAGCATGGCTGAAGTCATTAGTTCCACTCCACTCCATTCTTAGAGCATGACTGAAGTCATTAGTTACACTCCACTCTTGTTGGAATGTTCTTCCCTTGTGCTCATTTCTACAAGTTATTTTCCTAATATTTTATTAGCCATATCCTATCAATAAAAGACTTCCATAATAAAATATACAAATTATGAAATATGTTATATAAATTTAGACAATTTAAGCCTAAAATTGTTTTTGGATTAGATGATGCACATTATATAACATTATGCTTTGGTGCACCTTTTATAATTCTATGTACTAGCACATGGAGCACTCCATTTAATTATATATGGAAAATTGAGAACATTTTTAAAAAATATATTTATTTACTATTTAACACCGTAAAACTTTTATATATATATATATATATATATATATATATATATATATATATATGACATTGCCAAGTGGGTGAACTCTATAGTAAACAATACACCTATGTGTATGTAATGTAAAATGTGCACCACTAAACCTCCAAAAGTTTTTCAAAATTATCATAGTGAAAACAATTCTCAATACTATACATAATGCACCAATGTGTATTTATTATAAAGTTCACACGACAACTCAATTTTTTTTTAATTCACAAAGAAGGGTTTTGGGATCTAAAATAACATGGACCCCTATCCAATAATATCTTTTATAGAGAAATAATGGTATAGGCCAAAAATACATAAATCCACAAAGAAAAAAATGCATTGTAGATGCCAACAAATACCCAAATCCCCCCAAAACATTTCAACGTGAAAACTAGACCTTTGTGGTTAAGGTTTGCATTAACATAAAACAAAAGAAAAGTAGTAATAAAAGGGAAGCTAAGGTATACATCAATGAAGGTGAGTTTGCAACCTTTTGTTGATGCTTGAATCCATTACGACTGAAATGGAAACCTCACGGGGATACAGACCCCCTTGCGTTTTCATAGAGGTGACACTCCTCTTTATTTCAATATTTTTCTTGGGATTCTAAATTTTGAGAATAATGTAGGAATCTAAGAAACTTCACTGTGGTATTCAAAGAAAGATACAAATTGCAGAAAAATAATTTTTTTTTTGTTTTCAAAAAAAAGTTTCTGAGAAATCACCAGGAACTACACACTTCATATATTTGAAAAATATAAACAAACTTTCCTCACATCCATCATATTTAAACTAAATATTTTTTATGACATAAAAATAAAAAGAATATGGTCAGCATGCATAAGATAAATTTAATAGAGTAAACACATGGGGAGATCAAATAAAGATAATGATAGATCAATCTCAAATACTTTATACTCAAAACACAAAGTTACAAAGTACAGTCAAAATTGATCCAGAAATAGTTCTCTTGGGATTTATGAAAATATATAGTCTATTACAAAGAATTGAAACTTAAATGCGCTTTTCCTTAGGACTGGGATTGGGGCTCCCACGAACCATAAAGAAAATATGAACAAGAATTAATTTGTAGAAGGAGGATGGTGGACGATGACATAGTTGTAGGATCTGGAAAGAAGATAAGGATAAGTTATCAAACTTCAGTTAAACCTTTCTATTTAAAGAAGAGGAATAACTGGATGGAAAAACTGATAAAGAAAGAAATATGCGATAAACATGAACTTACTATGATGGTCTCTCTCAATTTGAATTGCTTTTTGTTATCCTTTTATTATCTTCATTGACAGTTACAGGAATAGTCTCAACTATTTCTTTCCCTTCTTTGATTAATTTGTCAATTTCCTTTTTGAACCAATCTTCAATGTAGTTTTTCATTGGCACAATGTTTATTTCATGTCTGATTTTAATTTTGAATAATTCACCTTCCAAATCACTTGAGTCAAGAGAAATACCATGTATTGCTTCTTCAATATCTTGATTTTTCATGGAATAATAAACTAGCCAATTGTCTATTTCATCTAAATTATATTCAAGTATGCTATAAACATTTTTAGCTGATAACCCCTTAAATATCTCAACTTGTTCGTCAAATTATTACTTTGTTAGAAACATTGAGTTGAGAATTAATTTAGGGTCTTGTACCTCATTAGTACCTCCTGCTAGATCTATATTTGTGAGTCTTTTGAAAAATTCTTCTCTTTTTAGTATGGCTTTGCTGCATGCTTGAACAATGTTACTCAAATTCTTAATCTTTTCCTTCCAACAAACATTTAGTTGTTTTATTCGACTTGGAGTAGGCAGGTCTTCCTCTCTTCTTCTTAATTATTTCATGTTTAAGATTTTAATTCCAAATGGTAAGACACCATCAGTGTAAAAACCTTCTTCGTTCTTCAAATCAACCTGCAAATATTTATGAAAAACATGTACCCTTGAGACAAAAGAAACAATATTTTTTGATACTTCCCATGCTTCTGTTATTAGTGACATTCTCTCCTTAATATTATTTTCTACATAAATCCGGACTATTGCGAGTATACTTGAAGAACCTTTCAACTTAAGGGTGGGTGTGGTTGTCTTGAACATTGACAAAGGACTTGCTAGGATTGGAGGAAGCATTAAAGCAATTTCCAATTCTCCGATCCTTTATTTTAACTTAATGTTTTTTGCTTCCATACCATCAATATAATCTTCAAGAGCATCCCCGTTTTCTCTGTGAATTTTAGATATTTGGGATGACCGCATGTCTTTTAGGTCAACCTCTAAGCAATATTGTTCGTTCTATTTTTCTGATCACCTCTTTCTACAATCAATTTTTTAGATTTCTTATAAAAAACATCACTTTGGAAAGTAAATGACTCTTCTTCACTCAAGGTCTCATTTGCAACAATCTCTAATGATGAATTTTGTTGGGAAAATTTCTTGGCTGATCAATTGTGGGAAATATTTTCTCAATATCTACCTCGAGCTCCATGTCTTTGAGAGAAAATCTATTGATGTTGTTTTCTATAAGGTTGTCTTCTTCCTCTTGCACTAAATTCTTCCTCTTTTTTCTCACAGGCAGCTTATGTGAGCTCTCGATTTTTCCACGGGGGGGATTCTTCTCTCCTCCACCACTTGAACTATTTTTGGCAATATTTATAACTGGGTGAGACGTTGGAGCAGTGCTCTAGGATTTGGTAGTTTTGGGAGTAACAATTGGAGACTGGGCATTCCTTTCATTGGGACCCTTTCCTTTCTCCTTATAAAACTCGTTAGTACTGAGCATTGTTTCTAAGTCACCAACATTATGTACCTGAGCATCTTGAGTGTTATAGTCTTCCTCATTCAAGATAGTATGGATGAACGAGTTACTCAACCCTACTGCCAACATATGTTCAACAAATATTTTATTAGTTTCAAACCCGTTTATCCTTTCAACATACTTTGAATTTACATTATTGAAGTGATTTGCAAACTCATCAATTTTATTTATGTTTTTGAATATGAAATCTCCAATTTCCCATGGCAAGGGGATGAATTGATTTTTCCTTTTTTCATGATAAACATGTAACTAGAAGTTGTATTGACTTTCCACCTCTGTAATGAATATTTTTTCAGATACATGATATGAGAGAAAAGAAGGATTTTCTTTGGAACATAATATCCTTATGACATTGTGATTATTCGTTTGTTCTATTGTTCCTTTTTTTCTCTAAAAATTTGTTGGCTTGGTCAGATATCCTTGAATTATTCTATCATATCAACAACCTCTTGAAGACTAAGACAAAATAATTATAGACTTCATAAAAATACAAAGGGGTCTTATGTCTCCATAATTCATGATACCATAAGGTAACCTGATCTGTTTCAATATTCACCTTCTTACTTATGGACAACTTTTGGAATTTATAACAATACACTATAGAAAATATCAAATAGGATGCCATAAATATTTTTTCATCCTTTCTGTACTGCGTTAACTGGGACGTGATTTTGATAGAAATAAATTTTACCTAGTCAAATATGGCTTGTTATTTTACTGTAAATCATAAAATATACACAATCATGTGATAAATGGTAGCAGTTCTTTCATGGCCTGCCAACCTAGTAAACAACCATGGGATTTCTCGAAATGGGTTTTTAAAAGAGTCGACCTGGATCCTGGTTATGTCTTCTGGAATAGACGCAAGATTCTCTAAATATTCAGGAAAGAGGTCAAGGCCATTGTTATGTCTCTTCAAGAAATATCTGTAGTCTTCTCCTTTGAAGGTAGGCATCGTCTCTCGGAGCTTCAACATATTGCAAAAGACTTGGGGTGAAAGGAAAATTGGAGAATGACCTTGGAGTTGTATAATTCTCTGGTTGGGAATGTACTTCTTCACACACCATGCAACACATTATTTAAATTCAAATACTTTAAGAAAACATCTCGTGTGAGCGATTCTAGATGCCCAGATTACGTCTTTCTGTGTAGGAGGAGAGGAGTAATATGAATATTCTCTATACCACTAAAAGTTTTGGTCTTCATGATCAAATATATTTAGAGTATCACCTTAGAACTTTTATCTAGTTGTTTCTACCATAGGTTGACAAGAGTATTCTTTCAGTTGGATAATAACTTGAAATGAATATTTTTAGAGAGATGACAATAATATAACCTTTGGCAGATAGTGTTTTAATGCAATTTAATGAGAAATATCCTTGAGCCCTTCACTATTAATGACGATATTTTCAGAGTTTGAATGATCAATTATTATCATTAAACCGCACTTAATGCATATTGGGAAAATAAATAAAATGGCAGGGATGAACGAGAGAATTTTTGAATCTGGATCTTTTCATGAACCCGCCAACTTGAGAACTCGCGAACCCGAGATAATGGATGATCAAAAATAAGCTAAGTGTTGAAAAGCGGTCATTTGGAATTGCATGCAGGAGAAATGAAATACTTAGGATCTCGGTACCTGTGACAAATATGATGTTCATAATGTAGATCATGGAATTTTGGGTGTAAAGTGGAGATCGAGGGACTTGGAAAATGAAGGATTGAATCTGTGAACCTATAAAGTTGAAAAAAATGGCTAATTATATTGTAGCAAGGCAGTCGGTTGGAGTCATGACATAGGAATGTGGATGGAAATGATGGCCTTATAGCCCACGAACCCATCGATTTTTTGAAATACGACTAAGTATGCTAAATAGAAAGAGATAGAAAGAGGGGAAAAGGAAAAGGGAAACAAAGGTAGGTATAGAAGAGGGAAAATAAAAGGAAAAATGAAGTTGGGAAAATAGAAAGGGAAAGGAAATTTTGGAAGAAGGAATTGATCTCAACAACTGGCTGAAACTGTGGGATGATAACCCCCTATGGGTTGTCAAGAATCCATAATCTTTATGAACAGGTGCTTCCATCCATTGGGCTATGGAGTCAAAGGTAAGAATATACAAAATTAATAAATTAAAAAATTAGCTACAGGGAAATGATAAAATTTTAGGTGAAAAAATATTTCTAATATTTCGCATTAATAGGCAACATTAATATTTTACCCTTCATCTATTTGAGCATATAATAATTAAAACCCGAGATCATTTCTATGATGTATGGTCCAATCCAGAGTTCTTCGAATTTTGTGTGCATCGATAGTTTCTCCTTAGCTTTGTTCTAGAGTAACAACAGTTCTCCCTTCTGAAAATTCTTTACGGTTTCATTATGGTCAAAATATATTTTGACACTCTATTGTCTCTCAGAAGTTCTATTCAGAGATTTACTCCATTCTTCCTCCAATTTCAATAACTGGTTGACCCTCTTTTTCATAGGTGAACTGTCTTCTGCATCTTCTGTATTGACTACAAAATTCAAGGCATTGAGCTTGAGGCTAATGGGAATTTTTGCTTCTTTCCCATAAACCAATGTGTACAGAGACATCTCAGTGCTATCTTTTAGAGTCATTCTACTTTCCCACAATACATCAGTCAACTTTAAATGCCAATTCATTTGGTTCTTGTCAATATTTTTCTTCAATATCTGAATGAGTGTCTTATTAGTGGATAATATTTTGATGACTGTCCCATAAAAATTCCATATTCTGCACAAAATTCTGTAAATTTTGAGCCAATGAAAATCAAACCATTATCAATTATTAATTTGTCTGGGAAATCGAATCTTGACAAAACATTATCTTTGAGAAACTTAATCAACTCTTTAGAATCATCCCTTTTTAATGTTACTGCTTCTGGCCACTTTGAAAAATAATCTGTAGCGGTGATAGTATATATATACGTCCCTTGCTTGACTTTGGGTTTATTTTCCCAATGACATCAAGTCCTCATTGGGAAAATGGTCGTTCTACAGATATAGGATGTAATGGCATTGCATACTTTTTCATTTTCCCTGAAAATTGGTAACAAGATACACACTTCCTTATTGTAGCATATGAGTCTTTAAAAATTGATGGCCAATAAAACCCATATCTTATTATCTTATGGGTGGTGGTGGTAGGTGCAAAATGTCCACCACATATTCCTTCATGGAATTATCTCATTAATTCTTGAGGTTTTTTTTCATCAACACATCTTAGCAATATACCATCATAGTTTCTTCTGAACAATATATCAGCAATCAACACATATTGATTTCACTTCATCTTTAATGTCCTTCTCTATTTAGGGTTCATGGTGACTAGAAATTTTCCAGATCTCAAGTAGAATACAATATCTCTATACCATTCTGAATATGCCATGGGTTCTCCTACTAAAATTGAAATCATTCAATCCAAAGAATCACTATTTTCAACGAGCTTACATAAAACTTGTCCCTTGATTGCCTTTAAAGGTTTAATTTCAATATCATATTCTCGAATCTTTGCAAACCAATTTTCCCATTTTCCTTCTCTCAATTGTTGATTCAAAATCATTTTTACAGGAGAGGATGGAACATAAGCAATGGCATGAGAATTGAGTATGTAAGTCTGAAAGTGCACCACCGCTTTCAAAATATATAGGGCTTTCTTCTCCAATTCTGAATACCTCAATTCATAATCATGAAGGGTTTTTCTCATGAAGATACATTGGAGTTATTCACCCTTGGTATTCCTCTGAGTAAGAATAGATGCAACAACCGTTTATGTAGCGAACAAATAGATGATGAATTCTCTTTGAAATTATGGTCTAATGAGGACTGAAGCTATGGTGATTTCCCTTTTTATATTATTGAAATATTCTTGTGTATCCATGGTCCACTCGAACCTTTGGTCCCTTTTTAACAATAAGTTGATTGGATTGACAATGCTTTCATAACCAAGGAAACATATTCCTACAAAGTTGATCTTGCCAAAAAATGATTGAACTCCCTTCTTCGATGATGGGGGGTTGAGTTGATTTACAACTCTAACGCTTTATAGATCTATATAGATCCCTTCCTAACACATAATATTACCCAATAGTTTTCCTTGAGTTACAAAAAATAAAAATTTATTTGGATTTAATGAAACACCATATAACCTGCATCTGTCGAAACTTTCCTGAGGTGATGAATGTGATCTCTCCTTATTTTTTACTGTACTATCAGGTCATGTTGATAATCCATCATGAATTTTCCTATCAACCCCTCAAAATAATGATCTATATCCCTCTGAAATGTATATTTTGCATTCTTTAAACCAAAGGGAATCCTAGCATATGCATATGTCTCCCAAGGTGTTATGAAAGTTTTCTTTTCTCTGTCTTCTTCAGCAACTAAGACTTGATTATACCCAGAAAAAACATCTAACATGGACATGCAGGTTGATCACGTGACTTGTTGGAGAAGAAACTCCATGTTAGGTAAATGATAATTGTCCTTTACACTTGATTTGTTAAGATCCTTGAAATTTACACACATCTGGATCTGTCTAGTATTTTTCCTTACTATTACAGGGTTTGAAAGACAATCATAATGTCTAATGGGGTATATTATTCCAACCATATTTAACTTCTCCAATTCAACCTTTACAAGAAGTTTTAATTTGGGGTTCATTATTTTTATCTTTTGCTTGATAGGCTTTGCCCCTTCTTTCAAGGGAATAATGTGTTGAAATATTGTTTTATCATATTCCTTCAAATCATCATAACTCCATGTGAACACATCAAGATATTCTATAAATAATGTGACATATTGATTAACTTCATCAATCGTGCAATCAAATCCCAAATTGACGTATTTTGGGGAAATTTCATTTCCAATGTTATGTTTTCTTATTTCTTGGACCTTTCGGAGCGATGCTTCTTCCAAGAGGTTTTTAGCATGATCGTCTATTGTAAAAAGAGACTCTGACTGAACACAATTTCTTGGGACAGTATTTATGTGACTATCTTCATCTTCACTGTCATTCATAAAAAATAATTTGAATTCTTCATCATTCTCAAATACTTGTAAATACTCCTGATTATCCGGTACAGAAGGTCGGAAAATTATTTTTACTTGAAAGGAAGTTTTTCCTTGAACATCATCAAGGTTTTATAATGAGCCCGCCAAAGATAATGAATCTCCCTTTTGATTTTTATCCCTTGGGATGTAAGATATATTGAAAAAGTTGAAGGCTTCCATCAATTCGTTAAATCTTTTGAAATATAATTTGAGTCTTTCCTTTTTGATTTTATACCTCTGGGTAACTTGATTTATTACCAATTTGGAGTCACCAGTCACAATTAGATGTTCTATATTAATTTATTGTGCAAGAATCATTCCCTGAATCAAAGATTCACATTCTGCCTCATTATTGGTACATGCAAATTCAAATCTGATAGCATGTGGATGCATAATAATGCCCAGACTTACATGGACAATTCCAACTCCACTCCCGGAATTTGAGCAAGCTCCATTGAATGACATCTTCCAATAACCTTCAAACAGATTCTCTTGATTCTCCATACATTGAATCTGCTCCAGGATTTCAATTTGTTCCATATCTAGGATAACATAGTTTCCTATCCCAGTGTCTATAAAATATTCCATTAATTCATTATCCTTATTTTTGAAATAGAAGGGTATCCTGGGTTCACGAGGAACCTTAATCATTTATCCTTCTTTTTCTGGAATCATCATGCAAATTCCATCGTTCATTATGTATCCTAATATCATAAATGACCAATCTCTTCCTAAAACAAATCCATATGCAGTAGGAAGGTCTACTACAATAATATTGAAAACTGTAATAATATGGGGAGACACCGTGATCCAAGAATAACAGTATTTAATTTCACCATAAGACGACACTTGTCTAGACTCGATTACATATATACTTTCACGAGTCTCATAATATTTGGTGCAGTTCATTCCCAATGCCTCCATGACCTCTAGTGGCATAATATTATTGGTCATGCCAGTATCAACTAAACAATTATGAAGTGCAACATCATGATTTTCAATTGAAATATAAAAGGGAGGGATTTTACCTCTCAACTTGACGATTGATTTGTTCTAGATTTGTTTTGGATTTGATACAACAACTTCCATTTTTCCAGACAAATCATCCAACAATCTCAACAATTTTTCCCTTTGTTGAGAAATATTCACCACTTCTGTAAAAGGAAGAGTTATCCTTAGTTTACTCAAGTCCTCTATGACATTGTATTTAATATGGTTGGGGTTTTACATCAGGTGTTGCTTCTTGCTTCCAATGTTATCCATCACATTCTCATTTGCCTTTTTCTCATTCATTTCTTCTTTTTCATTTTTTCTTTCCGAATCATTTTTATTCTTGGATTTATTTAAAAATACTCGTGTTTGGGAAACATTCTCTTGTGAGTCATGGTCATTTTCTCCTTCGTCAAATATATACATGGACGTCTCACATCCTTCCATTTGTACAATTTCATAACTTTCATCAGGTAAATAATAGTTCCCTTGCTCATCCATTTTATCATCATATACAACATCGAGAATAGTTTCATTGGGGGTTGGTTTCCTGGGAACCCTTGGCCTTTGTGGATTATCAATGTTTTCAAACCTCACTCTATTTTCTTGGGGAGGGTTCCTTCTTTGCTCTTGGACCAAAATTCTCAATTTTTCTACATAATTGTCCCCCCTTCTTAATATGGTTATCTCATTCTGCATTTTCCTGATAGTTATATTCATTTGTGAAATTTCAATTCCTTGCTTGGTTTATTGTGCCGCAACAGGGTCTACCTTCACATCTGGTATGGTTCCCTTGCAAAATCCTCCTCCAATTGTTTGATTTTGGGTCGGTCGTGGATTTTGTTCTTCGTTCTTTCTTGAGCTAGAGCCTCCTTGATTATCAATACCTAAGCCTCCCAGTTGCCTTTGTACTTTTCCCAAGATAATGTTGGGGTCGACACCTGTCTCAATCATAATTTCATCCATCTCCATGGATTTAATCATTTCTTCCTCCAAGGTATCCATATAGGATGTTATGATAACATATTTTACATTTGGGGTCATCACATTCTTATAACAACTGAGTATGACTGGGTCATTATCTCTTTTACATTCAGGGATCTTACTGAAGGTTTTGTTGAACTGGAGGAGTGAACATAGTCAGAAACATGGCTTCAAATTCATTAAACAAGCCAATGTACCTACTAGGTAATGTCGTATACCACTCATAATCTCTTCTTGATAAGGTTTGAAAAAATAACCTTAGCATCATATCATCATACTCAACACGATGAAAATCACAAACATTAAGAAATAAGTTAAGGTGTCTTCTGGCATCAATTGTTTCGTCTCCAGAAAATTACTTCAAGGTACCCTTAGGGAGAATAAGGAGGTCATGTTTCTCAACTTGAATATTTAAACGAGAATCTCTTACTCTTATTTGGTTTTCGAACCTTAGTTTTTCTTGATTTCTTCCAGCACCTTCTCCACCTCCTTGTCTCTCCTCATGAGGTTCTCTTTGTGGTTCTTCTTGCGATTGTTCATTTCTTTCTGCCATGTCTTGAGATGTTTCAAGAATATTTTTTCTGCTTCTTAGAATACAAATTTTCTTGCTTTTACTTCTAGTATTAGGTCCTTTTTACTGGTCCAACTTCAATCTCGACCTTGTCCTTGTGCTGCTCAAGCTAGCCTTTGGTTTCTTCATTCTTTTCGCTCATATCTCCTATATCTTCGGAGGATTTATCTTTCTTCTTCTTGGGCCAATGTGTGCCAAGAAATTTCTAATTCTTTTCGGGTCTTGAATGTCATTATTAATAGATTATATAGCTGATATAAGATGCTTCATTGATTATTCAATCCAATTTTGAGGTGGTGCTGATCAGCCCGGGGAAAAGTCATGTATTTTTCAAAAGATGCTAAACTTGATTCAAAATTTCAATTCATTCCCCAGTATGGTCACCAAAAATGTTGATGCTTGAATCCGTTAGGACTGAAATGACAACCTCATGGGGATACAAATCCCCCTGAGTTTTTATAGAGGTGGTACTCCTCTTTGTTTCAATATTTTTCTTGGGATTCTAAATTTTGAGAATAATGTAGGACTTTGAGAAAGTCCACTGTGGTATTCAAAAAAAGATACAAATTGCAGTAAAATATTTTTTTTTTGTTTTAAAAAAGAAGTTCCTAATAAATGACCAAGAACCACACACTTCATATATTTGAAAAATATAAACAAAATTTCCTCACATCCACCATAGTTAAACTAAATATTCTTGATCACATAAAAACAAAAAGAAGATGGTCAGCATGCATACGAGAAATTTGATGGAGTAAACACATGTGAATCTCAAATAAAGATAATGATAGATCAATCTCAAATACTTTATACTCAAAAGTCAGAGTTACAAACTACAGTGAAAACGGATCGTGAAATAGTTCTCTTAGGATTTCTGAAAATATATAGTCTATTACAAAGCATTGAAACTTAAATGTGTTTTTCCTTAGGACTGGGATTGGGGCTCCTAAGGACCATAAAGAAAATATGAACAAGAAGTAAGTTGTAGAAGGAATATGGTGGGTAATGACAGAGTTGGAAGATCTTGAAAGAAGATAGAGAGAAGTTATCAGACTTCTGTTAAACCTTTCTATTTAAAGAAGTAGAATAACAAGATGAAAGAACTAATAAAGGAAGAAAGGTGTGATCAACATGAACTTACTATGATGGTCTCTCTCGATTTTACTTGCGTGTTGTTGTCCTTTTATTGTCTTCATTGAAACTTACAGGAACCGTCTCAATTGTTTCTTTCCCTTCTTTGGTTAATTTGTCAATTTCCTTTTTGAGCCAATCTTCAATGTATTTTTTCATTGGTGTGAAATTTATTTCATGTTTGTTTTTAATGTTCAATAATTCGCCTTCCAAATCTCTTAATTCAAGAGAAATACCATGTATTTCTTCCTCAATATCTTGATTTTTCATGGAATAATCAACTACCCAATTGTCTATTTCGTCTTCATTATATTCAAGTATGTTGTAAACATTTTCAGTTCAGAACCCCTTAAATATCTCAACTTGTTCACCAAATTATTTCTTTGTTAGAAACATTGAGTTGAGAATTAATGTAGGGTCTTGTACCTTGTTATTATCTCATGCTAGATCTATATCCATGAGCCTTTTGAACAATTCTTCTCTTTTTAGTATGGCATCACCGGATGCTTGAACAATGTTACTCAAATTCTTAATCTTTTCCTTCCAACAAACATTTAGCTATTTTATTTGACTTAGAGAAGGCATGTCCTCCTCTATTATTCTTAATTCTATCATGTTGAGATTTTAATTCCAAATGGTAAGACATAATTAGTGTAAAAACCTTCTTCGTTCTTCAAATAAACTTGCAATTATTCATGAAAAACATGTTCCATTGAGCCAAAAGAAACAATATTTTTTTTATAATTCCCATGATTATGTTATTAGTGAAATTATCTTCTTAATATTCTTTTCTATATAACTTTGGACTGTTGTGAGTAGACTTGAATATCCTTTCAACTTAATGGCAGGTGTGGTTGACTTGAGCATTGACAAAGGACTTGTCAGGATTGGAGAAGGCATTAAATAATTTTCCAATTCTTTGATCCTTTCTTTTAACTTAACACTTTAGGGTGAAATCACGAAGATGGGTTACACTTTTGCTTGTTTTATGAGAAAAAAAACTGTATTTTCACAAATTATTCAACTTCCGACATACAAAAGTATTTTTTTTATTTAGAATTTCACTTTACAGTAAAAACAAAACTTGTGAAGAATTGTGTTAGATTTCCAATGACTATTTCTCAATTTTTTTTTATCATGATTTGATATGTCAGTTTGACAATTGTTTAACAATATGTTTCTTAAACATGAAATGAATGATAATGAGTTACTTATTTCTACAACAATGTATATATTATTAAAATTATGTTTTTAAGAAACAAAATATACTGCAACAATCTACAGAGACTCTATTTTATTATGACTATTATTTTGAATTTAACGGATGAATATTATAATTTCTAGAATTTTTTGAAGTTGACCAAGCTGAAAACGTTGCAGATTTTAAAAACATGTTTTTCTACACCTTTTATCTATCTTAATTTTTACTTAAAACTAAAATTTAAATATACCCTTTTGAAAAGAACAGTTTAAGGATTATGAATATATTTTTTTCAAATTTTTTCATTGTATATTTTTTGAGATACCGATATTTCATTTCACCAAATCATAATGTCTGCTGAAAATATTATGTAGTGAGTTTTTTTAAAAATTAAATAAAATTAGACAAAAATAAAGAAAATGAAAACAACATAGAATTATTATCCAATAATGAGCAGTAATAAATAAACAATCACACACATGCAAAGTACACCAGTGTTTTACGTGGAAACCCAAATCGAGAGAAAACCACAGAATTTTTTTTCTTATATGTCTTGAAGAATTACATTCATTGGAAGCATCAACTTCCTTTGTTTTCCAGCTGCAACTGGAAGGAGGTTCCAACCTCCTAGTTTCTCAGGCTACAACCTGAGGGAAGCTCCAACTCCCCAAATCTTTGGCTACAACCAGAAGGAGGCTACAACCCCCAATGTCCTCCGGCTAC
>SNQJ01S0111718.1:0-28754 GCA_010110895.2 Picea sitchensis | reverse complement strand
TCAACATTTATCTTTCAACATATAAATTGTTATTCCAATAAAAACTTGAACAAACATCATTTACCTTATTCAACAAAAACCAAAAAGATGATTCAAAACTTTGTTTAAGTGTTTTAAAAAACCACCATGTATCGATATCGATTCTCCGATTAAGCCTATGGAACAGAGGGAATAAATAAAAAAAGAAAAGAATACAGCTGCAATCAGTAATAGAAATGCTTTGAAATCCTTATCCTCGAGCTCATATTTTTTTGTTCATTTGATGGATTGTGTTAAATTTGTTCGGTCGCAATCCTATTTATACAATTTGGCGCGAAAAAAACCTATACGACGTGTCATTTCATATTTTTCGACGAACGGAATTCGTTCAACAGTCTTTCGGCCGAAAGAATTAGTTTTTTGGCCAAAAGACCTGGAAACCGTTTAGTTTGAAGGATTCCATTAGATTTTATACTTTCGGCCGAAAAAATGAAATTGCAACTGAAAACCAAAACCAGAGAAATGCCCCAAGCATAACTAAACTTCAGAGGTTGCAGACTCCTGCAAACATTGAGAATTTGGTTTCAAAAATGACACCAACATTTCCAAAATTGAATCTACTTTCAATTCGTATAATTTTTTTTCATTTTCTTTATTTTTATCTAATTTTATTTAATTTTTTTAAAAAATCACTACATAATATTTTCAGCGGACATTATGATTCGGTAAAATGAAATATCGGTATCTCAAAAAATATACAGTGAAAAAATTTGAAAAAAATATATTCATAATCCTTAAACTGTTCTTTTCAAAAGGGTATATTTAAATTTTAGTTTTAAGTAAACATTAAGATAGATACAAGGTGTAGAAAAACATGTTTTTAAACTCTGCAACGTTTTCAGCTTGGTCAACTTCAAAAAATTCTAGAAATTATAATATTCATCCGTTAAATTCAAAATAATAGTCATAATAAAATAGAGTCTCTGTAGATTGTTGCAATATATTTTGTTTCTTAAAATCATAAGTTTAATAATATATACATTGTTGTAGAAATAAGTAACTCATTATCATTCATTTCATGTTTAAGAAACATACTGTTAAACAATTGTCAAATTGACATATCAAATTGTGATAAAAAAAAATTAAAAAATAGTCACTGGAAAGATAACACAATTATTCACAAGTTTTGTTTTTACTGTAAAGTGAAATTCTAAATAAAAGAAATACTTTTGTATGTTGGAAGTTGAATAACTTGTGAAAATACAGTTTTTTTTCTCATAAAACAAGCAAAAGTGTAACCCATCTTCATGATTTCACCCCTCTCTCTTTCTCGTTACTTAGTCGTATTACCAAAAATTCCCCAATGCATGTTGGTGGACACACCCGTTCACATTTGCGCTCGTGTTTTTATGTCGTGATTCCGACCGACTGCTAGCCATTCAATGCCTAGCCACTTTTCAGATTGTGAATTCTTGGGTAGGCAGGTTCTATAACCGGGGTCGAATTGTAAATGACACAAAATTTATATCACATAAGTGTTGTGTGCAACATGTATATCACATAACAGGGGGGGCATAAGAAATCAATAGCGCTAAGTTGTGCAAAGTTGTGTGCTGAGTTGTCACTAGTGAATGCAGAATGAATTTGAATTGAGGATGGCAGGAACACCCTCTTCGTGTTACACATTTTGCACTGAAATGTTCCAATGTATACAATTTGAAAGTTAGGGACTTATGTGTCCTTGGGAACCCTTTCCACCCTATTTTGAAGCTCGTCTGACTACTTTCCATGGACAATTTTTTGCCTGCCACCTTCTAATAAGTATATAACTTCTCCAGAAACATGCAGAAAAGATCTTGCGAGAAAATGGGATATCTATCACAGATGTGAATATATTACTTTATATTTTGTCACGGAATTATTGGGTGCAAAATGTATACGACGAAAGTGTTGGGTGCAAGATGTATATAATGGAACATGCGGGATAAGAATGCAATAGCGCTAAGTTGGGATGACGTGGTGAGATATTTGTCCAAGTGTTCAAAGGGACGGTCGCCGACCGGGTTCCCAATGTGAAGATATAGATGAAAATGAGGATTTGACAGTGTACTAATTAATCAACCCGCGAACAATCCAGGAGCACGAGAAAGTTAGGTTCAAGTTTAAAGGGATTTTGTTTATGTTTAGTTAAAATGTATCCATATTAATGTATCTTACTAGATTACAAATACGTTGTTTCTTGTTAATGTGAATAAGCAAAGTTGTGCACTAGGTTGTCACTAGTGAAAGAAAAATGAATTTGAATTGACAATGGCAGGAACACCTTCTTCGTATTACACATTTTGCACTGAAATTTTCTGATATATACAATTTGACAGTGGGGGCCTTACGTCTCGTCGGGAATCCTTGCCACCCTGTTTTGAAGCCCGTCCGACTGCTTTCCACGGGTATTTCTGTGCCTACCACCTTCATACTCCTTTCCAAGTATATGAAATAAGTATATAGCTTCTCCAGAATCATGTAAAAAAGATCTTGTGAGCAAATGGGATATCTAACACAGATGTCAATATATTAACCCTTCTTTTTCGTCCTCTCTACTTATCTTTTATCACGGAATTGATGGGTGCAAAATGTATATGACGGAAGTGTTGGGTGCAAGATGTATATAACGGAACACACAGGATAAGAATGTGATAGCGCTAAGTTGGGAGGCCACGGTGATATATTTGGCCAAGTGTTGAAAGGGATGGTCATCAGTCAGGTTCCTGATGTGAAGATATAAATGGAAATGAGGATTTGACAGTCCGCTAACCGATCAACCCGCGTACAATCCAGGAGCCCGAGAAAGTCAAGTTCAAGTTTAAAGGGATTTTGTTTATGTTTATTTAAAATGTATCCATGTTAGTGTATCTTACTAGATTATTTGTGGTCCAAATGTAAACCATGTTCGAATTTGAATGGTGTTTTGGGCTCGAATTTTTTTGCTCAAACCTACAAGGAACAAAGAAAAAAATTCATGACATTACATTTTGCATGTCAAAGAATATATAACTTCTCCAAAAACATGCAGAAAAGATCTTGCGAGAAAATGGGATATGTATCACATATGTCAATATATTAACCCTTCTTTTTCATCTTCTATACTTATCTTTCATCACATAATTGTTGGGTGAAAATGTATATGACGGAAGTGTTGGGTGCAATATGTATATAACGAAACACGCGGGATAAGAATGCGATAGTGCTAAGTCGGGACATTGTGGTGATATATTTGGCCAAGTGTTGAAAGGGACGCCTGTTGGTCGGGTTCCTGATGTGAAGATATAGATGGAAATGAGGATTTGACAGTCTGCTAACTGATCAACCCGCGGATAATTGAGGATACCGAGAAAGTCAAGTTCAAGTTTAAATGGATTTTGTTTATGTTTGTTTAAAATGTATCCATATTAATGTATCTTACTAGATTATTTGTGGTCCAAATGTAAACCATGTTCGAATTTGAATGGTGATTTGGGCTCGGATTTTTTTTGCTCAAACCTACAAGGAACAAATAAAAAAATACATGACTTTACATTTTGTATATCGAAGAATATTTTGAAATATAGGAAGTTGCAATACATGCACAATATAGAACAGGAACATGTACAATGAAATGAGTTAATTTTACGAAGAAATAAAAATTCCAAATAACAACACCAAGCATTGAATATCAGCATAGAACAACCCCAAATATTTATGTTTAGATAAACTGCACACAAAATACATTTGAGAATATTTCCCAAAAAAACGTTGTCTTCAAATTTGCAAAAAAAAACTATAGTTCAGTACATATTTTGTGAAATAAAAATGTGTTTGCCAGAATGAATCTGATTGGGACTGCCGTGGACTACGAACCAAAGATGTACAAGAATGAAATTTGCAGAAAGAAGAAAGTCGATGATAGAAAACAACAAAACCTGGCAAAAAGAAAGAGAAAATTGTCAGATCTGGATTAAAGCTTTGTTAGAATAAGTGGATGAAGACAGAAGAATGTAATCAATATCAACTTACTATGATGGTGTGCCATGGCTTGTCATTTCTTCGCTAATGTCCTTTAATGGATTTTCTCGACTTTGACCTTCATTGGTAATCTGATCGACAACCTTTTTCAACCATTCTTCGATGTAGATCCTCATGGGCGCCACATTCATTTCATGCCAGATTTTTATATTGAAGAGTTCACTTTCCAAGTCCCTTAGATCAATAGACAAGTTGTGCAATGATTCTTGAATATTTTTGTTTCTAATTGCATAGCCGACTAACCAATTTTTCACGTCATCTTCACCATATTCAAGAATGCCATAGAAATTTTCAAATGGCAGTCTTTTATAGATATGAACTTGATCATCAAATGCTTGTTTGGTTAGAAACAACGAATTTAATATCAATTTCGGGTCCTGGACTTCATTGGTGCTGCCAGCTAGATCTATCTCAGTTAGATTCTTGAATAGTTCAATCTCTCTTTTAGATATGGTTTGGCTGCATTCTTGAACAATACCAATCATGTTCTTTACCTTTTCTTTCCAACATTCGTTTAGTTGGTCTATTTGAGCCAGGGAAGGGAGATCCCCTTGTCTTATTCTAGATTCCGTCATACCAATAACTTCAAAACCAAATGGTAAAACTGCATCGAGATAAAAACCTTGCTCGTTCTTGAGATCTGCTTGCATATACTCATGAAAAGCATGCACTCTTGTTCCAAAAGAGACCATATTCTTTGACATCTCCCAAGCTTCTGTTATTAATTCCATTCTTTTGTTTATATTCTTTTCCACATAGTCTCAGGCCGATGTGAGAAGGCTTGCTAATCCTTTTAAATTTGGTGCAAGTGTGGTGGACTCGACCATTGCCAAAGGAGTAGCAAACAGTGGAAGAGGAATTAGAGTTGCCTCCAATTATTTGATTCGTGTCTTTAACATGAGGTTATTCGTTTCAAGGCCATTAATAGATTTGTCTAGAGCATCTCCAGTTGCTCGGTGCATCTTGGATATCTGGGAAGGGCGCATGTTGCGTAGGTTGAAATCTGAACGAGATGTGCCTTTATTATTCTTTACATCTATGTTTTCGATAATCAATTTTTTTGATTCGCTGTCAAAAACAACGCTCTGAAATGCAAAAGATTGTCCTTCGTCCAATGTATCTATGCCAAGTATTTCCATCCCAAGATTGTGAGGAGCAGTGTTGTCTAGGTGATCGTTGTCAGGGTGCAATTTTTCAATGTCAATTTCTAGTTCCATATCTTCAAGGGAGAGATCGTAGATATCAATTTCTCCCCTCAGTCCCTCCTGTTCTTGGACTATTGTTTTCCGTTTTTTTCCCACGGGAAGCTTGTGACAACTTTCAATTTTTTCGGAGGGAGGGTTCTTATCTCCTCCTCCGTCTGAAGAAGTGACTTTGTTACTTGGGTAATCCGTTGGAGTACTGCCACGAGATGTTTTGGTCTTGGCTGTGGCAGTCAGGTATTGGGCACTTTTTTCACCCGGGTCTTTTCGATTTTTCTTGTGCGAATATTTGGTACTGGTTTGAAGTCCATTCAGGATAGTGTAAGTGAAATAACTATTTTTTTTTTATTTTTTTTTTGTCTGGAGGAATCAGCAACTAGTTGGGCACGTGCTCGCGTTACACGTGGCCTTGTTATCCAACCGCTACCACTATAACCTCCAGGTGTGACCACGATGCCCCTTACGCGGCACACAAGGTAAGTCGGGGGGAATTGAACTCGAAACCTCATGGAACTTCATTTTCACGGCACTTGCCAATTGAGCTGCCCCCCGGGGGCGTAAGTGAAATAACTATTGAAGTGGTTCTAGACCATGAAATGTCGGACTTTCCAAGGCATAGATATGAATTGTCCTTTCCTTTTTTCATGGAAAAATGCAACCAGTAGATGTACTCCCTTGCTATTCCAGAAAAAAAGCATTGTACCAGATATGTAACATGGAAGGAAGCAAGGATTTTTTTTAGACCCGAAAATACTTATAACATTATAGTTCTCCATTTCTTCTACTGTGTCCTTCCTGTCCAGGAAGATTTTCGCCTGGCCAAAGAACCGGGGGAAATACCTTCCAATTATCAATGCTTTAAAAATGAAACAAAATAATTGAAGACCTTATAAAATAGTTGGCAAGTGTCGTGTCTCCATAATTTCTGGCGCGAGAATGTTAATGGGTCAAATTCAGAGTTCAACTTCCTACACATAGATAGTCCAGGAAATGGATAGCAATTCAGCACGACAAAAATTAAATAAGGTGGCATAAATAATTTCTTCTACCTCCTGTATTGCAATAACTGGGAAGAGTTTTGAATGGAAATCAGCTTGCGGCAATGGAAGATGATTTGTTGCTTGACCGTAAAATATAAAAAATACAGAATCATCCAAGAGATGTCAGTTGTAATTTCTTGTCTCGTTGTCCTCGTGAAAAGAAATGCAATTTGCTAGAAAGGTTTTTACATGCACTAACCTGTAATATGGCCATGTCCCGGGGAGCGAGCGATGGGTCATGTAATAACTTCAGCAAGAGAGCTAGTTCATTATCATGCTTCTTTAAGAACTACTTACAATTCTCTCCCTTGAAAGTAGGCATTGCGTCAGGAAGTGTTAACATCTTTCAAAATGCTTTAGGCGATAGGGAGATTTGGAAATGGTCGCCCATCTGGAAAATCCACTAGTTCGGAATATAGTTCTCGGTGTAGCACGTGACCAAGTCCTTAAAGTAAAAAAAAATAAAAATTGGGGATACAATGTGTCGTTGCAATTTCATATGTCTAGATAACTTTCATCTGGCCAGAAGTGGACGAGTAGTAGTCATAAGCTATGGACCACTGAAAATGTTGGTCCTCATTCCCAAAAATATTTAGGGTATCTCCACAAACATGATGTCAAGCTGCAACCATAAGGTGATGAAGACCTTCCTTTGCTCCTTATTGTATTTAAAATGGATGTTGCAACATCATAATACAATCTCCAGTAAATCTTGGTTCAATGTGTTTTAATGGCAGATGTCCTCGACCTTTTCGCCTTTTAATGCCAATCTTTTCAAAGATAATAAAAGCATCATCAATTTGCATTGGTAAAGTGTACAAAGATGGAAAGGAAATCGAGAAACTATTGAAAAGCGGGGAAAACATTGACAGCTGTGTAATATACCTGGATTTTGACAGAAGCAGATTCAAGTTAGAAGATAATTTGTTGATATTTACTTAAACAAATTTCATATTATTTTATTTTACTGTTGTTCTTTGTGGCCCAAATGCAAACTATGTTCAATTTGGAATGGTGGAGCAACATTTTCATATGCAGGTAGAGCCTCAGATATGAAAACCTATAAGGTTCTAAAATTATGTGCACAATACTAAAGAGCGGCATCATGTGAACACCTTTGTAGATGACAACGGTCCAGCACTATATTGAATTCTTGCTACAATGATGTCTTACAAAAACCAAAACAACCATCATTTTTTTGCGAATTCAAGATTGACGGAGGAAACTAATCAGATTTCATAATATTCTCCCATAAATGCATTTTAATGGGAGATTACCTCGAGCTTTCCGCTTATTAATGCCAATATTTTCGAACATCTATGAATTGTCACCAATTAAATCATGATTCATGTCTATTGGGAAGGGGCGAACGTGGCGGGCATGGACGAGAATTAAAGATGCTTTGGTACTTTTTTGAACCTGGAACCTCGGTCGAACTCGTGATGTCAAGATATAGATGGATATAGAATTTGTGATTCGATAAAGAGTGAGGCTTGTGAGTTGGAGGAGTCCAGGGTCGAATTGTAGATAGTGAGAGATTTGGATGCAATATGTTATCCGAACATGGGGCATGGGAGTTCGATAATGCATTGGGGGGGACCCGTGGTCATAAAATTGGCTAACTGTTGAGACGAACTGGGAAATATATCAACATATGCTTTGAAATATAAACAGATGATGGTAAAAATGAGTTGAAAGCTTGAGTCTGAGTCAAATTGTAGATCACCGAAGTTTTGGGTGCAAGATGTATACCGTGCACACAGGGCATGAGAGTTGGATGGCACCCACACAGAAACCCGCGGCCATAAAATTCGCTAACTATGGAAACGAATGACGGTCGATCGGACTCGTGATGTAGAGATATAGATGGACATGAAATCTGTCACTCTGTTGTCCTAGGAACCCGCGAGCATAGACATGGATCACCCAAGTTTTGGATGGAATATGTATACTCAGAACTTGGGGAATGAGAGTTTGATAATGCGTAGCCAGGAACCCACGTCCATAAATATAGATAAGGAAACAAAAGCGCTTAGTCAGACTCATGATGTCAAGATATAGATGGATATGCAAATTGTGAGCTCAATAAAGAGTGAGGCTTGGCAGTTCGAGGACCCCGGGATCAAATTGTAGATAACTGGAGTTTTGGATGTAAGATGTTATCCGAACATGAGGCATGGGAGTTCGATAATGCATTGGGGGGAACCCACGGCCATAAAATTGGCTAACTGTTGAGACGAACTGAGAAAAATATCAATAGATGCTTTGAAATATCAACAGATGTTGCGAAAAATGAGTCGCTAGCTTCGAGTCTAGGTCGAATTGTAGATCACCGAAGTTTCGGGTGTAAGATGTATACCACGCACACGGGGCATGGGAATTCGATGGGGCCTACGCAGGAACCGACGGACATAAAATTCGTGAACTATGAAAATGAACGGTGGTCGGTCGGACTCGTGATGTAGATATATAGATGGACATGGAATCTGCCACTCCGTCGTACTGGGAACCCGTGAGCATAGACATGGGACTAAGTATAGAATCAGAAATGGATAATAGAGGGGAAGAAAAAAAAGGGAGAATGACTAAGTATAGAACAAGAAAAAGAAAGGGAGGTAAGAACCGACATGAAAGAAAATTGTTGCGTAGGAACACATGAAAAGAAAATATGGAGTACAAATTTATTTATTTCAAGATAGCAGCACATAAAATATAATTGACATGAAGACAACCAACGTACAAGAAGATATGGAGTGTCCAAGGAGGAAAAAAAAAATAGAGCTGCAAACCAGTTCAACAAATACAAACAGAGTAAACGAAAAACTATTGGATATGGAACACGAGTAGATAAACACACCTTTGCATGGATTCTTCTACATTCATGGTTAGGAGTTCTTTGCGGTGTCTAGTTTTCCTGTTTGTTTCTATGAACAAAAGCAAAAAACAAAACAGACATGAACATAAGTTGACATGTAAAGAAAAGATCAAGTACTATGTACATAGACTAAATAAAATAGAATAAGAGGACAGAGAACAGATAGTGTTAGAAGAATGTACCCTTTTTTTTTTAGTTCATTCAAGTTTCCTTGTATATATGTGTGTGTATTTTTTTTTGCAAAAAAAAAATTGTGACCAAAAGCAATTACAAACTAGGGAAAACTAAGAAGTTGGATATCTCGATTTTCTGCAACAAGACAGATATGGTTTGAAGCATACAAATATGATTCTGCAATATGCCTGATGCATATTTCATAATTCAAGTGCAACACCAACTGTGTGGTGATCATAGCAGTATGTGTACAAACCAGGGAAAACTAAGAAGCTGGATAATTTGTTTTTGTTTTGTTTTTTTTGCAACAAGCTATATAGATATGCTTTGAAACATAGAAATATGACTTTGCAATACGTTTGATGTATATCTCATAATTTAAGTACAATACCAATTGTATCGTGATCAGAACAATATGTTTCTAAGATAAATATGTTGTATTGAGGAATGGGCACATTTGACCACACATGGTCATTAAGTGTGTTTTGCACATGGCTTGTGTTGTTCAAAAGAAAGCGGAGACTGTATTTCACATGTAGTTTTCCAATTCTTTTGTTCTGGCATTATTTTGTAGCATGTCAATATTGAAGTCTTCTACAAGCACAATGGGTCCTTTCATATGAAAATGGCCTAATGCATTGGAAATAACATTTAGTATGTTGGAGAATGTTGCATGGGGAGCAACATACAGATTCGGTATTGCAATTTTTGTTCCATGGAAAAATATTTTTGCAAGCACCATCTCAACATTATTTTCTTCGAAATGTATATGATCCAAAATTGGTACACGTTTTTTCACCAATATCATCACCCCATGTGTAATGTAACTTGATATGCAAATGTGATTTGGAAATTGTTTGTTTTGCATGCATAATGCCATGTATGTTTCCTGCAAGCACAGAATATCGGATTGCATTGTATCATAGTCATTGAGTATATCATCCATGTGTGCATGTAAGCTGCGTGTGTTAAGCGAGAGAATTGATATAGATGACTTTGTTTGTATGAATTGGTAATCATACTGCAGATGTCATTTTGTTGTAGTCCTGAGGTGTTCCATTTCAATATAAACTTTATGTTTGACTTCGAAGTTATCTTTTGTAAGAGGACTTAGTAAATACAAGGAGTCTATGCTTCTGACACGGGACAATGTTGTCTATACAAGTCCATGTATCTGAATTCCAGCAGGCTGAAATGCAACATTATCAAGTGTTAGTCCTTGCGATCTGTGGACTGTATGTGCACATGCAAGTTTAATTGGAAATTGCTTTTGAATCTTCAGTCGACTTGTCTTTCTTGATGTCGATACTGGATTTGATATTCACAAAATAGGTTTCCAATTGCTTGCAGTGTTTGAATTATATAGATAAGCCAACTTTTTTGCTTGTCACTTGCCTATATGCGGTTCATGGAACTTAATCCAAAGGACATCAATTTTTTATGTTTTGGTATAGCCTTTGAGTATTCCATCTGCACCATTGACCAATCCATCCTATGAATCATAGTTGCAGGCATATATTTCAACCAACATTTCTAATTTCAAGACAAGTTGCAAAGGTAAAGTGGTTGTATGTTCATGACATGGCACATTTCCATGGTTGTCTTCTTCCAGGTCAATTGAATTGATGATGACATCATCACCAAGCATGAGTGATAGCATGTACCTATTATGCATTGTGACATCCTTACTTGTGTAGAACAAGTAAGGTAATGTTGGGTCTATTGGTGTAGGTCGCAAACACCTCGAATTGATATATGTTAAGTCATCATATGTTTGGTTGTTTGTTCGCATTCTATTCAGAATTGCAATAAATGTTTCATCTGTCTGGTGCATTGTAGTATGCAATTCAAAGCATTTAATATTGTCTCTCTAGAGGTCATGTGTCACAGTTTGCATGTTAACCGTAGGTTGTTCAAATATCAAAGAATCTTGGATTGGCTGTGCCTGGTAAAGATCCCCACAGAATATCATGTCAATGTTTCCAAAGTATTTCGTGTGCACATGTTTTATGCTTATAAGTCGGTTGTCGATGGAATACAATAAGCAACTTCCAATCAAAGATGCTTCATCTATAAAGACAAGTTGGAGTTCATCATAAATCTTTGACAACGTATCTAACATTTCTTTGCTAAGAGGAATAAACTGTGACTTGTTAAAAGGCATTAAAAATGCAAAGTGGACTGTTGTTCCGCCTGCATTAAATGCAGCTTTTCTTGTGTATGCAACTATTAGGCCCTTTGGTTTCATAGGATCAGAGGAATTGTTTGAATCATAGATTCGTATAAGCATTTGGAACAATGCTTTCGCTGTGAATGTCTTACTTGTTCCTGCTCAGCCTGTAAGGAACAAGTGCACAGGAGTGTCCATGTTCAAGCGTTTTTTAAGCACAATGTCCTTTAGAATTGTTTGTTGTTCTCTATTCAACAGACGTCTTATTCTTTGGTATTCATTATTTTCAATAAGGAAAGGATGCTTTGTGACTTGAAAACCAAGATTGATACGTATTTCACTGCCACCTGCTCGAGGAAGAGGCAAATCCACTTGCAATTCATAGGACTCGCAGGGAGTTCTGGTTGTTTTTCGGTTTGTGAATGTCTCATCAAGATTGTGAGGGTTTTCTAGCTCATTAACTACAATTTCTAGATCACCCCATGTTGGATTAACATTGTAAGTAAATCTAGCTTCATTGATTTTCACTATAGTCTCAGAGGCAACATACGCAACTTCCCATGTAAAGAAGTTATGTTTTAATGTCTCTTCTTTTTCATCGAACGGAATGTATAGCAACTGTTTTTCTCTACAATAGTTTTCATAGTCATAATGTTTATTGTATTTGACAAACCGTATCATAGAGGGTTTTTTTTCTTTTTGATATGGGAGCACCATTTTTTTGTAATGCGATACGAATTATGCTAAGCAGATATGCCTAATAGGAGATGGACGCTGGAGGTAATAATCAATAATAGAGCGACATAGTACATATTCTGAATTGACAGGCTCTTGTTCTAGCAAAACCAGTGGTTTAAGTACAAATGTGTGTTTCTCAAGTGGAGATGTGTTTATGAAGACACATTTTCTTGAACTACAATTGAGGGGCAGGGAAAGTGCAATGTGGACTACTTGTTGAGAAAACATTTGTTGAATATTAAGCAATGTATTGCCAATCATACGTATCATTTGTATGGCATCAATATGACTTCTTTCATGTTCTTTGTGTTTTCTTATGAATGCACTTGTCATAGATTTGTCAACCTTTGTCATATACGAGGTATAGTACGATGTTGCATCATATGCATTGAGGATGTACTGCGCATCTATATTTGCATTCCACATAACTGGCATGCCCTTGGAGAAACTGTTGTTCCAAATATGGGAAAGTTTCCGTTTAAGGAAAACTATTGGTTGTTTAAGCATACATTGTATGGCTTGGATGTACTCATCTTCTGATAGATTTAGCTCTGTCAAGAAGTCATTGAAGCTCATCAACTCATCAAACTCTCCGTGTTCTAGAAATGCGAACAAGGATTTAGATTTCTCAACAACAACATTGTCCTCTAAACTAAGTGGCTCTATGATTCTTGTTTCTCTCATTGGCGGCACGGGAAAGTTATATCTGCAATGCGAGTTTTTTCGTTTTATACAACTTCTTGTATGATAATGTCTATGAACTTTGGCAAGTTCTGGATCCAAATGATATGTGTTACATGTTATGTATTCATCCACAAATTGTTCTATCTGTGAATTGTTGTCAACTCCATAGACTGGTGCACCCTCTATCCACAAGAGTGTGTGGTCATGTTCATTCCCCCATTTCTAGAATTCAGTCACAAAAAAATAGTCCGATATTTTTCCAAAAAACATTTCATCATGGCATATCAATTGTCTCAAAGCATTTATTCTATGTCTATAGTAATGAATACGTGTCACTGGGTCTTTTCTTATGAGGTAGTCAATGTCATTATTTTCTAGTGTATCGGTTTGTTTTTTATGTTTCCTGTTCTTATGCAAGTCAGATACGAAAACCACCAATGGATCCCAGCATTGCTCTGCACTTGTAAATGTGATGAAAAATGTTGGCGGGCCCAATTGCCAGATCATTGCAAAAATAATTTTCTTGTTTTGTTGCAAGTAGTCAAGGGAGATATGAATGTTTTTGAAATCTATGTATCCAATATCAAATTTCAGAATTTTTTCTAGGTTTACTTTGTACTTGACATCCTTGGGAAACAAATTTCTTCCTTGTAACTAGCCTTTTCTTATTCGGACCCACATGCAAGACAGAACTTGCTCTATTATTATACGCATTGTTTTGAAAAACAAATTTGTTATGTGACAGGAGAAGTCACCACTTGAATGCAACATCTCCCATCAAACTATTTTATGATAACTAAATCGTTCTGTAATGTCAGTTCAGGGAGGTGGATCTCCATAGAAGAGTGTTGGGAAGTTCATTTCCTTAGCGAATCTGTCCTTGAATATTCTAAGTGGACGTTGCCCCTCAGCAGGTGCAATTTCAACAATATTGTCTTGAAAGTCATGAATGCACTGTGAATCAGTGAATCCATGCACCAATATCTCAGCAGGTGTTTCATTCTCTGATTCATCACTTGTATCAAATTCACCAGCATTTTCGAGAGTCTCTGCAGAGTTGTCATCCTCTTCTCCAAGAACATTGTTCCAGTTCTCATTTATACAAATGTTATATGCTTTGTACAGGGCCCTGGAACATAATTCCTTTAATTCTTTCATAACAACATGCACACACATTTTTCCTGTCTGATACACATTTGTGTATCGCAAATGTCTTTTGAGAGCCATAGCAATTATCATTGTATTGCTAATGAATTGTGGGAAGGCATTTTGCACAACATCTAACTAAACATGAACATTAATAATTGATCATGTTAAGCCCATCTGGGGTCGTTTATATCCCCGAGGCATGATTTGTGCAAATGCAATTCACAGAGACACAAGTCTTTCTTCAAGTTTCGTAAGTGCACTTACATCTGGTAGTGGTGTATTACATCTTATTTGGTTAGGGGTTGCAAATTGTAGCAGTTTTCCATTTTCAAGTGACTATTTGCATGTAAGACAAATTTTGCCACTGAAAAATGTTTTATCATGTGTTGTCAAGCAGAGGTATTTTGCTTCCAAATCAAGCGTGAAAGACTTATTGGTTTTTGCAGAATTCAAATGATCGCAAATTGCACATGGAATGGAAGAAGTGTCTTTGATTTGTTTCATGTAGGTATGTCTTTCATCTTTCTTTTGTAGGGAAGTATGGGTAGAAAGTGTTTGTAGGTTTTCATTGGTAGTAGTGCACGTTGTTGCTTCTAGCCCACGGAATGTGATTTTTTCCTCTCGGACAGTTGCATGACCATTGTGGGATACATGACCATACATGTTTCTGTTGTGTTGTGCACGAACAATTTTTTTTAGATTGTGATATGTCAATTTCTCTCTAAAAGGAAGCGTAGCAATGTAGTTTTTTCTCTTGCGCATGACCTTTTTCAAGTTGTGGTAACTTAGTCTACGTTTCTTCTTCAAGGGCAGGATGACCCAATGACAGCTGGGATAATTTTCACTCTGAATAAATAACATGCAACGCTTATACACATTCGATGTGGTTTGGTTGGCATTGACACTGGACACTGGAACGACAATATTTCCTATACCACCAGTGTTTTATTCTCTCTTATGTATGAACTTTTTCAGGTTGTGATAACTTAGTCTACGTTTTTTGTTTAAGCCCTGTATGGCCTCATCACAACTGGGACAAATTTCACGCATGACGTTTTTCAAGTTGTGATAACTTAGCCTACGTTTTTTGTTTAAGCCCTGTATGGCCTTATCGCAACTAGTAGGAGTTTCATTCTCATTAAAAAGCATGCCACGTGTATGCATATTCGATGTGATTTGGGTGGAATGGACATTGAACCCTGGACTAGTGATATGTCCAAGCAAAGGTTGATAATGGATATGTGCCGTATCTGTTTTCAACGAGAGGATGTCAATTGTTCGATCGTAATTTTAATCAATAGACCAGGAATGGACAGTGCCATCTGGCATGGCCGACCAGACCTGGATATTTACTCTGAATATGATAGATAGTCATTGCAAACAGAATATGCAACCCTCCACATTTCCTTTTTCATATGGAAGCACCATGTTTACAATTGTTGACATATTTTCTAGGAGATATGGCGAAAGGTGTTGATGCAAGAAGCTATCATGTTGGTTGCCGCCTATAATTGCATTGCAAAAGGATTGTACAGTGTAAATCCGCAATGACTTCACATCGAACTCTGTTGCTACCAAACAACAAATTGCATTGAACAAACTATCTCCACGGCTAGATACAATAGTTGTTGCTAGTTGCAAACCATGGCAATCTATGCAATGGATAATATGTTTCCACTGTGATTCAAGGTCTTTGCAAATGAGGGACAAGTAAATATGAGGTCCTCCAAGATTACATATGGACAATTTTATGTACAGTAGTGGTTCATAATGACCACTGACAACATTGACATCATGGAACAAGATGCAATATGGATTGTTAGATGCAGTTTTGTTGAATAGTAGATATCTTGTTTTTCTTGTCAATGATCATATTCCAATTGATATATTGAGCCACTTAGACAACCACTGTATAAAAAATGTATCTCCCCAAAGTCCCCTCTCATGTGCAAGCAAAATTGGAGATGCAGACAACCACATCTTTGAAAAATACGTAGCGACATCATGTATTCTATGCAACTGTTGAAGCAAATCAGATTTTAGTTCGTATTCATACGACTCCAATGCCTCAGCGTCACCATTTTTTAAACAACCCAAGAAATAATCTATCAATCCATTGCGCAGGTCGGTCGAGGAATAACGAAAATGCAGTAGAACCTGAAATGCATCGAAAAGGCAATCTCCTACAGTATACGAGAATGCATCCAATCTAAAAAGCCAATTGTTATGCAACACCTCATCAATGATACCATGCATAATGGAGTGTGTATTTATTTCATACGACTCAACATCTATTACTTGTTTCATCTTTTGAACTGTGATTTTGAAGTTGTTTCTTAGCCAGTTTCAGTTTGTATGAAAACAGAGAAAAGGGGAAAAAAGGAATAAAACGAAAAAAAAAAAAAAAGTAAAATAGAAAACTACAAGCGCAGAACTGCGTACCAATCCCGGTATGTATCCTTCAACCTTCTTCTTGTCAAATTCAATTCCCCCTAGTCACCACAACAGATGACAAGAAAACAAACCTACACTGAAAAGTGAAGCAAACAGAAGAAACAACACAAATAAATATCACTATAAATTTGTTGAGCACAAAGACCGATTTGAACCTATTCATGGTGGGCATCCTACAAGCTTCTCAGAGGCAGAAAAAGTTCTACAAAATAGAAAGGACAGGACAAAGGAAATAGGTGGATGCAGTTTTTTGACCCAGAGAATAAAAAAATTCCCTGTCTCTACACCCCGATGGATGGTTCCCCCTTGTGACAGCTCCAAATTCATTTTCTAAACCCCTTTGCATCGCAATTTTCAAAATAGCTATGGTACAATATGCATATGAAGACACATGGTTTCCAGGAACATAAAATAAGAGCACACAGAAAGATGTTCTAGAGGCAGGGACTCCTACCATTGAAAAATCTTGCTTGCAAGGTGTAAAACACCAAGTAGAAAAAAATGAATAGCAACGAAACGATGGCATGGAAACTTACCCGTCAACGAGGGATGACAAGAGCTCAGCCCCAAAACTTGCAAACCACAACAACAGGTCCAACAACTTGAAAAGTTGAAGAACAACAAACCAGTAAACAACCACGAAGAGGTCTAACTGCAACTGCAGGACCTCAACTTTGCAAAGTTGAATCAAACAAGAACAAGAAGCATGGAATGAACCAAAGAACAAGCATCAACCATTAAACCAGTGATGCCGGTGGAGAACAATTTTGCACAATTTCACTGCAAACAACACCATCAAAAAAATGGAACAAAACTGTATTGCAACACAAGGCTCCGAGGACTACTAGAACCATCGAAGGGCATCGCCTTGTGCAAACATCTAAAAAAGAATGCAACGTGGCCGGCCTATTTGCATACGCAACAATGCCAAAGAATCTCGGAGCACGCAACAATAAAGAAAAAATCACACATAGTAATAGTAATAAAAAAATAATAATAATACCTCAAATCAGATCGCTTTGAACAATAAAGACTGTATTCGAAAAACAAACTTTAGATATGATAGCATATCAAACATTGGGATAAATTTAGCTAGCAGAAAATGCTAAGACAAACATTCGAACTAATGCTAACATTAATCCACCTTCAAGCAATGCATAAGAAAATATATGATTCAAAAATACCGTATACGATCAAAAAGTTTGGATATGCTAACATATAAAACATTGGGAATAGTGAAGCCGACAGTAAGACCTCAAAGTTGTTATCCAATTAAATCATGACATATATGGTATTTTTTATTATATTAAATTCAATGTTTTTAGTTCCCTGGTTCCAACAATAAATATTATGCAAATATTTGTGGTCAAAGGACAAACTAATACGAAGTCAACGAATTATTGATCGTTATAGTCCCTCTATGCCTACGGCAAGGACTAATAAGAAGGGTAAAAATGGAAGACTTTCCTTTCCTAATTAGCTTCCACGTTTAGAATATGTGAGATCTACCTACTCGCGTTGATTAATTTCCATCATTTTTCCATGGTGACCTTTTCTGCAAACGTGAAGAGACACATGAATCCAGAGGCTCCAGCATATACCCTACGTCTACTTTTGGAAATGATGGTGTGACGTCAACATTATCAGTGGATTAGAATGTATTTATGGAGAGATTCTCGGTGAGGGAAGGAGGAGCTTAAAGAAACAAAATCTAGCCTTTATTGCGATTGATGGTTTGATGCCAGCAATGGAAGAGGTTTAAATAGGAGTAAGCTAACTAGGGAGCAATCTTCCCTCTTTTTCGACAAAAAAATGGGTCTGAATCCGACCAGATTTTCAAGGGTAGCTTGAGTTTGGCATGGATGAAAGTTCCATGCATTTCAAAATCTTACTCGAGGGGGGTTTGCTCCATTTTAAACCAACCCAGAGGGTCGGAAAATCGATCAGACTTCTAGATCGGCCATAAATTCAAAACTGCATCGCCGGAAAACGTGCCAAAAAAGTAACTCTAGAGAGAAGATTGCTCTGAAGTTAGCCTACTCCCTTTAAATATTACAAGATATAGATTTTTTCCTCTAATTATCATCACTTGAATTTGATTATATAATTTTTGTGAAATTATAATAAATTTTTCATTATTCAAAATGTATTTAAAAAAAAATAATAATATTTTTAATTTTTTATTAAATTTAAATTATATAATTTCAGTAATTGATATTTCAATTTCAATCATTTTTCTATTATTTTAATACATTTTGAAAGAATTGAAAATTAGAAAAAAAAAAATTCAAATTTTAACATGTTTAAACTACGTTTTAACATAGTAGATGAGATTGTATTTGTGGGGAGGTTCCCGTTGAGCGAGGGATTAGCTTGAAGTGTAAGGAAAGGTTTCATACTCAACTTTTTTACAAACAAAGGCACACATGAATCCAGTGTTTACCGTGCGTCAAATTTTGAAAAGTCTGTTCGGAATGATGCTCTGACGTCAGCATTAATAGTGGATTTGACAACGTATTCCGCGAGAATGATCGGTTATATCCGCAGCCATATCTGGATGATGGATCCCTACCGTCATCACAGTGAAAATCCAAGTATAATGAATGAGAATGAATATGATTTGACTGAATACTTTGTAGTTAGAGGAAATTATTATTATCACGAAGTTGATCATGTATGGTGTAGATTAATAGGGTAGTTAGAGCATTTTTTCCTCTTTTAATTTTTTTTTTTTTTAGGTATTTATATTGATAAGTTGGAAGATTGTTTGGAAGAGGTTGGATGTGTTGGTTTCACTCTAAGTAAATAATATAGCCATCATTCCCCTTTTTTAAGGAGATGATATTGTTCTTATGGCGAAGAATCCCTATGACCTAAGTAAACAACTAATAACTCTCAAAGACATGACTTGAACACTGACAAAACTAAGGTTATGATAATTCAATCGAAAATGATCATCTACTATATTTTTGTTTATTACAACAATTAGCTTGGAGGAAGTTCCTTCATACAATTATCTTGGAAACATGCCCACAAATTTCCCATGCGGTCACATGCACATGCATGCATCTATATTTAGAATGTGCATGCAGCACTCTTTTGTTAAGAGTTTGTGTAACTCATGGATCTTATTATAATCAGTGTGTCTAATTGTTTGAGAGATGTTATATATACATGCATACCCATAGAGGTTGAAGTGCAATGTATGTAGAGTGTGTGAGCAAGACACAATACTGTGGAGCAGCATGTATGTGAGGAGAGGATGGTTGTATGCATGTGCTGGCTAGTGTAATTCTCCCTTGAATAATAAGAATATCGATTACCATTTCTCGTGGTTTTTTCCCGTATTGGATTTCTACATAAATCACTCTGTCAATTGTGTGATTGTTGTTCTGGTTTAAACTCAGTTTTATTTTCTCTGCTATTAGAATCTTATTACGTTTATGCTTTCGCTGCCTAACAAGTGGTATCAGAGCACAGAGTTGAAAGATATTAGAGCGAAGGAAAAGAAAATCTGATCGCTGGGGATCAGAGCAGGTTAACCAAGCACATAGTTAAAGGGAGCATTGATCACTGGATAAAAGTTAGGTAAACCGTAAGGAAAAGGCAAGTCTGTTGCAGGGAAAAGCGATAATCATCTAACTATCATTCCCTAAGCCATGTTGGAGGGGCGGTTGTGGAGATCCCCCAAGCAAAGATACAGTGCAATAGTCGTGGTCTGTGCATCTTTGTACCATATACCAAGTGTAAGGAGCTATAGGTATGTGCATCATCGCACCCTATACTAAGTGAGAGGAGTGATAATTTGGTGTCATCACGATTCACCCCCACACATTTTGGGAGGAGCGATAGTAGTGGAGTGATCACCATGGAAGGTTTGTTAACTTTGAACGCATGAGGCATATGCACATAACTCAAGGTATGGAGTTGATTTTGAACATGGTGGATCAACTTTATAATTAAATGGGTGAATATTTTATTCGTCGACGTTTCTTTTTGGGAAAAAGGTTTAAAGGCATATACTTCATGGGTGAATGTTATAATATTATTTAAGAGGTGGAACTTTTTGTTTTGTAAAAAGGAGGTTTTAAGGTAGAATACATTAAATAATTATGTTTTGAACCTTTAATTAATAAAATATTTGTGTTTTGAACCTTTAATTAATATTTGGTGTTTAACTTGGAAAGTATATGTTTGTTATTTCATATTAAAGCTTAGTATTATAAGCTTGGTTTGGGTGGTTTTTTGTGCTAATGACGAAGATGCAATGTTCTAAGTTTGAGGCAGAGAAATTTAGTGACAAGAACAGCTTTGAGCTATGGAAGCTCGAGACACAAGATTTGCTTGTACAACAAGGCAACAACAGGAGCAGTGATGGTTGAGTCACCATGAAGGGAGAAAAAAATGTATTTACTTTGGAGTTGTAAAAATAATTGATTGCATGTAAATGAGGATACATCTGTAAGACCTGGATAGGCATGCGTACCCCTAGTTTATCAGGTCACCTATGAAAAGTCTAGACAGATTTAGGTAGATTGAATATGTGTGGGGGGGGGGCATGTATGTTGAGTTAACCTTGACTCGATGAAAGAGTTAATGAGTTAAATCTGGTTTTTTAGGTCAAAGCATGTGGTTTTTCGGGTTTGTGTTTTTTTTGTGGCTCGTGGTATTGTGTTCATGGATTGCATGTAATGAAGCCTATTAAAAGGCTTGGTGAAGTTCATTGTAAATGGGCCTAAATGTAAGAAGTTAAGGCTTACTTGGCCAGCTTGGACGGATTTGGTCAAGGGAATGTCCATGTTAAGGTGGAGAACTAAGACTCCAGTGTAAAGTCCATGGACGTGAGTGACAAAGGTTCACTTGGGTTGGTTTGGCCAGATTTGGTCAAACTTGTTCGAATGCAAAGTTCGAGGTGGAGCAGTGTGTCCAGGTTATAAAGGTGGGTCTGTAGAAAAGTTGATGTGTTGGCAGGTCAATAAAGTGTTTGAGAATATATGATGAAGGTAGGTTAATATCCATGGAACTTGGAAAGTATTTCAAGGAAGATGGGATCGAATAGGCATGTTAAGTAATGCCAAGTTACAACAATACTTGTGGACAGAAGCAATTGTGCTATCTGGTAACTCGGTCACCATCGGTTGCAAAAGACAGGAAGATTTTGGAAGAGGTATGAACATGTCATCTGGTAATTACTCAAATGTGAAATTATTCGGTTGTGATGCTTATGTTTTTTATCAGCACTTTAAGTAGGACCCAAATCAAACAGGTAGATCTTTTATATGGTGATGATGTTAAGGGATGCAGATTGTGGGATCCTACTACCCACATAATCATGGACAAAGATGCAATGTTTGATGAATCTCCTTTTATAAAATCAAACATAGTAAAATGAGGAAAGGTTCAAAGCATGATTGGTAGCAGAAGGGTATTTGGAAGGTATTGATTTCCATGAAAGTTTATCACCAGTTGTTAAAAGATTGTTTATATTCATGTTGTGTTAGCACTAGTTGTGTTAGTACATCTAGATGCTAAAATTATTTTACATGGATTTTTTTGGATAAGGGAATGTATTTGGAACAACCAGAATGGTTAGTTCAGAATCGCAACAAAAGATTTGTTTGCAAACTCAAGAATCATTATATGGCCTAAAGCATGCGAGGAAAATGGTACAAGATGTCTGATTCCTTCATGGTGAGCCAAACTTTACAAGAAGTGAGTATAACCACTGTGTTTATGGTATCTTCATTATCTTGGTATTATATGTTATGTTTGTTGCAATCACAAGCATGGTTGAGGTCAACAAGTTGTCTTAGTTGGTCAGGAGGTTGTTATGAAGGATCTGGGAGCAACAAAATAAATCTTGGGCATGGAAATACATAGAGACATGAAATATGGTAAGCTTGGTTATCACAACAAAACTATGTGGTGAAGATACTTTTGAAATTCGGTATGAATAATGTGAAACCGGTAAAATCCCTTTAGCTTTCCATTGTAAGTTTTCTTTAGGTTTATGTCCTAACTGATGAAGAAGAAAAGTGTTATATTTCTCAAGTATTATATGATAGTAGGAAGTTTGATGATTGTGATGTGAAATGGTCAACATTTCACATGTAGTTGGTGTTGTCAGGAGACACATGGAAAAACTAGGTGAAGAGCATGGATATGGGTGCTTCAAACACAGAAGCACAAGTATCACATACAATGGTTGTAGTGATTTAGTCTGTGGTTATGATTCATGAGATTTGGTAAGAGGAGACCTATCTCATGTTATGCAAGGATCTATTGGGTAAGTTTGAACATGTACGGGATGTGGTGCTCCGTGGTGGTCAAAGTGTTGAGCATTTGACTAAAAGTACAACATATCAAAATGGGACGAGTGCATCAGTTTATAAGGCAGGTTTATGATGGAGGAAGAATGGTCCATACTGGATTGAATTGTGCAGACATGTTCATGTAACAATATTGTTAGAGAATTTATGGAGGTGTGATGGTGTTTGGCTTCTCTTGGCTTGCATAAAAGGTGATGGATAAATTTGGGCATGATATATCAGGTAAATTGTTGTCAAGGTGGAGATTGTTCGAAACATGCCAACTAATTTCCCATGCGGTCACATGCACATGCATGCAACTATATTTAGAATGTGCATGCATGCACTCTTCTGTTAACAGTTTGTGTAATTAACGGATCTTATTATAATCAGTTTATCTAATTGTTTGAGAGATGTTATATATACGAGCATACCCATAGAGGTGAAAGTGCAATGTGTGTAGAGGGTGTGAGCAAGACACAATACTGTGGAGTGCAGTGTGTATGTGAGGAGAGGATGGTTGCATGTCTGTGTTGGCTATTGTGATTCTCCTTTGAATAATAAGAATATCAATTATCATTTCCCATGGGTTTCCCGTATTGGGTTTCCACATAAATCATTGTGTCAATTGTGTGATTGGTGTTATGGTTTAACCTCGGTTTTATTTTCTATTAGAATATTGTTACGTTTATGCTTTTGTTCCCTAACACTAATAACCCTCAAGGACATCACTGTGAACACTGGCAAAACTAAGGTTATGATAATTAAATCCAAAATGATCGCCTACTATACTTTTGTTTATGACAACAATTAGCTTGGAGGAAGTTCCTTCATACAAGTATCTTGGAATCGATATCCACCACAAGCTCAATTGGAACTATAGTGTTGAAAAAAGGATCAATGGAGGGTGGAAAGCTTATTATGGGTTCAAAAACACTTGTAGAGAAAAGAAAAAAAAAACCTTTGGCTTTGGGAGAAAAAAAAACTCCTTTTTCACACTCTTGTCACTCCAATTATCTTATATGGATATGAAGTTTCGGGTTGCAGTATATCTAGAGAATCCTCTAGAAAGATAGAACAAATCCAAAAGAATTTTATAACTTATAATCTCAACATTAAGAACAATACACCCTATCATATCCTCCTCATAGAAGCAAGCCTTCCCCCGTTTGAGAGCATTGCTATGATTAGATACATAACATACAAGAACAAGATAAACAAAATGGATGAGAAGAGGTTCCCCAAAATTGCTTCAAACTCTAGGCAAAACCACCACCGCGAGGATGACATAAAGATGCCAAATGTTGGCTAAATCAAAATTAAGACGCTACAAGGAGGTGGTCAACCTTAATTTAGAAGATCAAAATTACCACTCTTTTTTGAAAATAACAAAGAAGAAAATCAACATTGCCAAAATAAGAACAAACTTCCGCAACCTACATAGTGAAACTGGTTGTTGGACAACTCCCAAAACACCATGGGATGAGAGAATTTGTCACCTTTGTGGCACAAAGGGGCTAGAAGATAAAAACACTTCCTCTTGAATTGCCCTACCTATACTCATATTATATCTCAATTTAAAAATATTTTCCACATTAAGCACCTTCCTAACTTACTAAATCATCAAAACTTATGGTAAACCTTCTCTTTGAACATACAAATACAATTTTAAAGAAATTGAAGTAATCTATTAGAAGGTCCGATAAACCCATTTTTGAAATATTTATTGTTGATATTGTAAGGTTAGGAAGATTTTGTTATTGTAATAAATATTTTGAAATTGAGATGAGTATAATAATATTATAGTATAAATTGTTTTTCATTTTCAACCCTTTTACTATTACAAAGGTAACATATTCTTATTTTTTAAAAATGTTGAATGTGTTTATATATTTAAAAATGTAATTTTAACAATGAAAAAATATAGTTTGAAAAGATCTTCAACCTTGTTACTTTTGTATTTAAAAATGTAATTTTAATAATGAAAAATTATAATTTGAAAAAATTATATAATAAAATTTCAAAAGTTTTTGAAAATGTTCAATGTCTTTATATATTTAAAATTACATTCTTATATAATAAGAGTTTTTGAAAATGTCAAATCTCTTTATATATTTAAAAATGTAATTTTAACAATTAAAAATTATAATTTGAAAAAATTATATAATAAAATTCCAAGAGTTTTTGAGAATGTTCAATCTCTCTATATATTTAAAAATGTAATTCTAAGAATGAAAAAATTATAATTTATAAAAATTATATAATAAAATTCCAATGATAGTTCTTAATGAAAACCCAAATCTTATACATCTACCTTTATTTTATCCAATTTATTTGAACTGTTTTCAAATAAATTTGGAAGATCAAGTCACTTAGGATTCAATTTGCGGGCTCAGTGTTCAAGTCTTGAGGCAAGTCTATATCTATAAATATCTGGAGGATCAATTTGCCGGCTAAGTGTTCAAGTCTTGGAGGCAAGTTGAATCCTCACTATCCTCAGTAACACTGGAAGCCAGCCTTTACCGTACGTCTACTTTTGGAAAGTTCATTGGCATTGATGGTATGACGTCAGCATTATCGTGGAATGGATAATGTAATCCGCGAGAATGATCGTTTATAACCGCAGCCTTATCTGGATGATGGATCCCTACTGTATGAAAATCAAAGTATAATGAATGAGAATGAATATGATATGACTGAAAGCTTTGTTGTTGAAGAAAATTATTATTATCAGGAGCTTGAGAATTTATGGTGCAGATTAACAGGGAAGGTAGCGCATGGCAGTCTATTGATGGATGCAATGGATTATTAATTAATTTAGGGTTTTATTTTATCCGTTCTGTTTCAACTGTCTATAAATTTAGAGATTCAACTCACTGAGGATTCAGTTTGTATGCTAAGTGTTGAAGTCTGGTGGGCAAGCTGAGAGGTGGTGGCCTTCTGTTGTTCAACGACAGTACACTGAGAATGGGGCCGGCTTTCGTGGCAGCAGTGGTCAGCGTTGGCATCATCGGTGGACTTCTGATTCTCTTCTTCGCCGGACAGCAGCGCCAGCAAGAACATGAACGCCATTAACAGCAGCGCCAACATGAATATGAAGACCACTACAACTGGGGTGAGTTTGATGAATATGAAGACCATTACAGCTGGTGTGAGTTTGATGAAGACCATTACATCTAGCGGTCTGAATTTGGAATACGTTACTGGTGGTTGAAATGTTATCCAACGGCATTATTCGATGGGGTTTTTTTTTGTTTCTCTGGTTTTGTTAATTATTTTGAAGGCATGAACTTAATGTTATGTACGTATGGTAATCTATGAGTAACAGCCATCTCGTCTCTGTAGAACCATCTCTTTTTTGTATGCCAACTTACTGTAATGGAAGTTCTTCTTTCTGCGGATGAGTTTTGATATTGTTGGTTGATCTCTGGTTGTTTCTGAAATAATGAAAGTTTGTCGATGTGTATGAATGTTGATGGATAATTTGAGAAGGATGGATTAGATCACAAGGGTATGTGCACTTGATAAATTGTTTGATGGAGTGGAATGAAGAATTAATTAGTAACTGATCTGTGATCTGTAAGAAGCAAGCAATGAAGATTTTATTCTATCTCCTATTGTTGTACGTTTGAAGGTTTGGCGCATCACTGTACCTTCAATTTTAATTTTGTATTTTTATGTTATGTTGCTTATCTCATAAGGTTCGATTGCAACTCATGTTGAGCTTTGGCATTGCAGAGGTGAATTACATTATCAAGCAAATCTCAGAGTCGAAAGTAAGATTTTATTCTGTTCTCATCTTATAAGTTCATAGACAAAAATAGTAGTGGCAAAGATTTTTCATTGATGAAAGACGATTGACTCGTACTCTGAAAGTTGACATTGAAGAAATGTATTACATGATAATGAGTTTATTGACAGAAATAAGACTCTCAGATTTTTAATTGATGAAGGACTATTGCCTAGTATCTTGAACGTTGACACTGAAGAAATGAATTACATGATCATGCAAATCTTAGACTCAAAAGTAAGATTTGCCCCAAAAACTTAATTGATGAAAGGCCACTTGAATGAATTTCAAATTTATTTTATTTTTAATAGAATCTGGAATTTTTTTATTCAAAATGTTAAGAAGTTTCACACAGGAAAGGATTCAATAGCAAAATAGCAAAATTTATCCTGTACCATACTGTTAAAATCAGGCTGTAAATGAACTATACTAGCATACAGTTTAACTATGTGCCTTAAGGAATCAACGTGGGGCAAAAAACTGGTATCATTGATTAAACAACAATTTTATGGCATACTGTTATAATCAAGCTAGTAAATGAACTATACTAGCATACGGTTTAACTATGTTCCTCAGTAAATCAATGTACTTTCGGGAAAAAAAAATGGTATCATTGATTAATCAACAATTTTATGGGCATACTTTTCTCTACCAAGATATCTAGGTATCCAACCACAATGTTCTTAGTTTTGTAGAAAAATATTTTGAATAAAGGGTTTATTTATTTCAATCTAACACATGGGATAGTCATTGGGCAATGATGAAGTCAAGTAAACTCAATTGCAATGGGCAATGATGAAGTCAAGTAAACTCAATTGTTTTTATGGGTGGCTAACTCATCAATTAACATGTTACAAAATTAAGAAAAAAACCATCTTAACATATATATGACTAAAATCTTGCATCTTTTGATTCATTTAAAGTAAGTACATAAATGTTGTCTTTAACTTCGACTTCATTATTAGTGTAGTATACTCTTCAAAAATACAAAGAGATTTTTTTTTTTTTTTTTGTATATTCTTCAAAAATATAAAGAGATTTTTTAGTGTTTAAGTTATGGGTTCTCACATAGACTAATATCATGTTGATCATACAAAATGTCATTAAAATGCCACTTCATTATTGACTCAACTAAAACTCTTAAAAGTTATAAATTTTTAACTTTTTATCCACCACTAATCACCATTACCTCTTTGTCGACTCTTTCTTTAGCTTCTTTCTTACACATTCTTTAGCTTTTTTTTACACACTATGGTGAACCTCGAGATTTCAAACCTTGCATAGACCATGTTACATTGTACAAGAGCTAATTTCAATGGTTGGACTACATTTAAGAGTGGTTGTTGTCTTGGCACCCTCAAGCTTTCATCAACTAGCTAAAACATATATGGGGTTCAAACCAATAATGATATAAAGGGTCGTTGAATAACATCTCATCCTTAGAAAGTCTGGACTCCTTTGAAATGACACACTTACCTTGTCTTTTGTCTTTACAACTTGGACTCACTCTAATCCAATCTATAATATTTTTGCAATTAGACAGTTTCGATGAGATGTCATAACAATCTACACCATTACACATTTCATGACTTTAATTTCATAACAATTACTTAAAATCTCATAACTTGACGTATTAAGTATTTACCATGTGATTTTTTCAATTTATGTACCCTTTATATATGTTATTTTATTAAAACAACAATTCTCATACTCACACTTACCATGTGGTTCTAAACATGAGCTCCCAAAGTCCAAAAAAAAATAAAAAATGGATACCTTAATTTAGTGAATGTTGTCTCTCGTTGTCTTTCTTTTCTTTACTAATGTTTGTTGGTTTTTTTTTTCACTGAAATATCGATGGTGGTATGATCCAAAAGGAACATATATGAGGGTAAATGGATATATGTAATGAGATAAATGTATATATGAGGGTAAATGGATATATGTAATGAGATAAATGTATATGGGCAAACTCTATCCACCATGCAACAGCCTAATGATTAGAAAGTTGCTACATGATCTTGGATCTCGACTCCATCATCCATAGCCATACCCATAGCCAAGTGAGCTTCCATAGCCATCACCCATGCTATCCATACCCATACATCACTCGGGGATCGTAAATGGCTTAC